>JBBGZY010000580.1:5982500-6248875 GCA_037952925.1 Lithobates clamitans | reverse complement strand
TAAAGCCGCGTACACACGGTCGGACTTTTCAGCTACAAAAGTCCAACGGACGCTGACGGACTAAAGCTGGCTGGTAATCCGATCGTGTGTGGGCTTCTCCGGACTTTCAACGTACTTTTTTAGCCTCAAATCCGACGTACTTTAGATTTGAAACATGCTTCAAATCTTTACGTCGTAACTACGACGGACCCCGAAATCCGCTCGTCTGTGTGCTAGTCCGACGGACAAAAAGCCACGCTAGGGCAGCTATTGGCTACTGGCTATCAACTTCCTTATTTTAGTCCGGTGTACGTCATCACGTACGAATCCGTCGGACTTTTGTGTGGTCGTGTGTAGGCAAGTCCGTTCGTTAGAAAGTCTGCAACAAGTCCGCGGCAAGTCCGTCGCAAGTCCGCCGAAAGTCTGTCGGACCGGCTGTCGGACTTTTGTAGATGAAAAGTCCGACCGTGTGTACGCGGCATAAGAATTATAAAAGACTCTTGTTTTGTTGGTCTTTGAAGGAGTTTGGATGTTACAACATGGACTTGGTCTATATACTTATATCCAGGGCTGGTGCAAGGATTTTAGACACCCTAGGCGAAAACCTCATTTTGCCGCCCCCCTGGCTCCAACCCCTGACTCCACCCCCTTTGCCTTGCCCATGTATGCCCCACCTTTTTGATGAAGCACCCATCAAATGCAGCCTACCAGAGCCCAACAAATGCAGCCTCACCAGCGCCCATCAAATGCAGCCTACCAGTGCCCATCAAATGCAGCCTACCAGAGCCCAACAAATGCAGCCTCACCAGCGCCCATCAAATGCAGCCTACCAGTGCCCATCAAATGCAGCCTACCAGAGCCCAACAAATGCAGCCTCACCAGCGCCCATCAAATGCAGCCTCACCAGCTCCCATCAAATGCAGCCTCACCAGTGCCCATCAAATGCAGCCTCACCAGCGCCCATCAATGAATGCTTGCTTGCTTCCATTCATTCAGGAGTCGGGACACAGTCCTCCAACACCGCTGCGCCTCTAACACTGCGTGCGAACAGAGCGGTGGCTGCCTGCAGATGCTGAGACTTAGTTGGTTGCTGCAGAGAGAAGAGAATAAGAACACCAGTGGCCTGGCGCCCTAGGCAGCAGTGCGCCCTAGGCGGCTGCCTAGTTTGCCCAGTGGTAGCACCGGCCCTGCTTATATCTCACATCTATTTCTCACATATATTGGGACTGGATTCCTTTTTGTTTTTGCGTTTTTTGGGGGTTTATTTTGAATATCTGTGTATGTCTTTGAGTATCACTCTTTCTGGATATAGTGACATGTATTTATCACTGCCATTATCACTTATGGTTAGTGTATTACACTCCTGTCACATGCTTTTTCTATGATATTAGTAGTGGTTAACACAGTAGCACATTTCACTACATAATCGATTTAGGCTTGTCGCCTTTTTACTGCATAGCGACCCCAGAGATTTAGGCTTGTCGCTGATCACTGTTTAGTAGTGGTTACTATATTTTTTTTATCACATTCATTAGTTGCACATTTTTATCTTTTCACTACATAGGTGATTTAGGCTTGTCACTTTTTTACTGCATAGCGATTCTAGCGATTTAGGCTTGTAGCTGATCACCATTTTTTATCACATTCATTAATTGCACATTTTTATCTCATCACCTAGTGTTATGTCACACCATATTAATGATATGGGTTTGTTGTTTGTTTATTTTATATAGGTAGCGCCAGATTACTCTTAATTTTATTTTTAAGGACATGGATTACTGGAACCATGTCCTGTGGTCTGATGAGACCAAGATAAACTTATTTGGTTGAGATGGTGTCAAGCGTGTGTGGCGGTAACCAGGTGAGGAGTACAAAGACAGGTGTGTCTTGCCTACTGTCAAGCATGGTAGTGGGAGTGTCATGGTCTGGGGCTGCATGAATGCTGCTGGCACTGGGGAGCTACAGTTCATTGAGGGAACCATGAATGCCAACATGTACTGTGACATACTGCAGCAGAGCATGATCCCCTCCCTTCAGAGACTGGCCCACAGGGCAGTATTCCAACATGATAATGACTCCAAACAAACCTCTAAGATGACCACTGCCTTGCTAAAGAAGCTGAGGGTAAAGATGATGGACTGGCCAAGCATCTCTCCAGACCTAAACCACATTGAGTATCTGTGGAGCATCCCCAAAGGGAAGGTGGAGGAGCGCAAGGTCTCTAATATCCAACAGCTCCGTGTTGTCGTCGCGGAGGATTGAAAAAGTACTCCAGTGGCAACCTGCGAAGCTCTGGTGAACTCCATTCCCAAGAGGGTTAAGGCAGTGCTGGAAAATAATGGTGGCCACACAAAATATTGACACTTTGGGCCCAATTTGGACCTTTTCACTTAGGGGTGTACTCACTGTTGTTGCCAGCAGTTTAGACATTAATGGACGTGTGTTGAGTTATTTTGAGGGACAGCAAATTTACACTGTTATACAAGCTGTACACTCACTACTTTACATTGTAGCAAAGTGTTAATTCTTCAGTGTTGAGTGTTGTCACATGAAAAGATATATACGGTATATAAATATATATATATATATGTAGGAAGGCCAGTATGGTGGCCTGAATTTATGGGAGGAGCCCGGGGGGGTACTTAAGCAGCCCGCTCACCTGTGGTGCTTGTCGGTTTCCTGTGCGCGATATACGTCACTAGGCCGACTATTCGAATACCAGCGTCCGCAAGTTCTTGCCTCGCAAGTTCCCGTATTCGTTATTCCGTGCTCAAAACTTTCGAAGTCCGCGTTTACCGTTCGTAGTTCGTACCACGCGTCTGGCTTGGCTGTCGCAGGTAGGGTCCCGTCGGACTTTGTTTTTCGTTTTCATATCATGTCACTAAACCGTGATTTCAAATTTACGTATCACTCGCATTTCACAAAACATAACTGCAATATATATAGCTCGTACTATCGTCATGTTACCATTTCGTCTTACTCGAGAAAGCACCGCGACGCAGACGTCGCTTCATTTCTAGCATGTCGGTATTTTAAATATGTGTCTATAGACAGCCATAGCGAGTCGCAATTTGCAATTTATCGGATCAAGTCAGTTCGATACCAATCATTTCTCATTTCTGAAACATTTCTAAACTCATTTCTGACATTTCAAATCATTTCAAACATTTCTCATTTCAGTCACCTACCGCGCTCCGATTCGAATCCAGTCGCACCAAAAAGATGCACCGATTCGTTCCGGTGTGCCCCAGTTATTACGGCCTCATTTCTATACATGCTCCAGAGTTACGTTATTATCAGTCATTCGTACCTCTGTCATGGTTATCATTTCATTTTTCACGTATCACGTTCCGACATGAATTCAGTCGCATGGAAATGCACCGATTCGTCTCGGCGTGCCCCAGGATTGGCCTCATTTCTATACATGCTCCAGAGTTACGTTATTATCAGTCATTCGTACCTCTGTCATGGTTATCATTTCATTTCCACGTATCACGTTCCGACATGAATGCAGTCGCATGGAAATGCATCGATTCGTCTCGGCGTGCCCCAGGATTGGCCACATTTCAGTACATGCTCCGGAGTCCGATTCGTAGTCAGTCGCTACAACAGCACGACCGATTCGAGCCTCCGTCATGGCAAACGATATGTTACACCTGCACTTACCGCGCTCCGCTTCGAATCCAGTTGCACCTTCCATGCATCGATTCATTACGGCGTGCCCCAGGGCTCGGCCTCATTTCTGAAACATGCTCCAGAGTCCGGATCATAGCTAGTCGCAGATATCGGGCGACTGATCCGTATCTCTGTCATGCAATTACTACCATTTCACTCCCACAACGCATCACTGTTTCGAAATCTGAGATGCACCGATTCGTCACGGAATGCCTCGCTTGTTTTGACCGTATCCATACCTATACCAGAGCTCGGTTAGTTGCCAGTCGCAGAACACGGCACAACCAACTCGAGCCTCGGTCAAGGTAATCATTTCTCTCATTTATTTCATACTGCGCTCCGATTCGAATCCAGATGCATCAAACAGGCACCGATTCGTCCCGGTGTGCACCAATGTTTTCAGTTGCCTCATTTCAATACATGCCCAGAGCCCGGTTCATGGTCGAATCAGTCACGACACGACCAGGCCGGACCTCTGTCATGGAGTTCATTCATTTCATAATCAAGGCAAACATTTTGAATCATTTCATTGTCACAAAGATTGCAAGCACCATACAAATCGTTGCTTCAAGTTAGTTAGCAATCCCTTCACGAATTATCACCTTTCCATTTTCCTCAGGTCAGTCAAAGTTCAGTAGGTCCACCCTGCACCAGGTTGGACGATATCCCCCCAGGTAAATAAAAAAAAAAAAAAGAAAAAGGGGAATGGGAGAATAAGTCGGGTAAGTATGACTCAGCGGATCATAGGAAAAACTTGAAATTCATGTCACCCCCAATAGGTTACAGTCAACCAGGAAATAAAGCTCAAGAGATTCTCACCAGAGCAACTATGTCCCAGGCCGGCAGCGAAGACTTCACGGCCCCTCTGTCACCTTCTCCGGTCTCAGAGAGCGGCAGCGTGCAGTCCCTCAGGGGATGGACTATCCCCAAACTGACGGCAGAGCTCAGACGCAGAGGTGTCCCCTTCCCCGCCACAGCGAGGAAAGGCGAGCTCTTCAAACTCCTCTTTCCCCCACCAGCAGCAGGACCCAGTTCCCAACAGGCATCCCTCCAGTCAATATCATCAGCCATCTCGCAATTACACACGATGGTGTCATCTCTATCCACCTCAGTTACAGACGTCCAAACCAGGGTTGCACTTCTGGAGGCTCGACCGGCCATGGCTGTCCCCGACCCAACTGCAACTCAAACCTTGACACCTCTTCCTGCAGGTACCTCAGGCTCAAGCCCCATTGTCTACCCCTCCCATCTGGTCCCAACCAGTATCAGGAAGGACATTTTGGACGGCAAGGACATCAACCTGGCCTCTCTCCTTATTTCCGTGCACGATTTGGCAGAAAATAAGGCCTACTCCTGGGGAGACATATCGGTGGTCCTTAAAGCCAAAGACCCCAGATTGAACCGCAAACTATCAGTCCCAGAATTTACCCTGGCCTTTGGCATGCTCAGAGATGTCCTGTGCTCAGCCACCCCTAGCAGGCGGCAAGAACTGGACTTGTATCTCCATACTGTAGTAGACTTGGGCTACAAGTATGGAGGTTTTGCTTTTTACGACTATCATCGTTCCTTTTCAGCTAAGGCCGCCGCCAGACTCACACAATTCCAGACTACGACAGATTGGAGTCTCATGGACACAGAGCTCTTCTGCCGCCACTTTGCCGGCTTACGCTCACCTCTGTGTGCGATTTGTCAGTCTTCCACCCACACTGCCACCTGGTGCGCCAATGCGGCGATCAGACGGCCCTTCGAGTTTTCCTCTACCTCAGGTACAATTCAGGGTCAGTCGACCCCTGAACTAACGCCTCAGGTGGACAAACTCGGACGCCCAGTCCGAACCGTGGGAGGGGCACCCATCTGTAACAATTTTAACTATGGGTCCTGCAACTTCAGCCAGTGCCGTCTACTTCACATCTGCACCTTATGCCAAAGAGCACACCCAAGGAATTTGTGTGAAGTCAAACAACACAAGAGGGCATGACTAAGCCGGATCAACCTCTTATGGTTAGGACTGTACCTCACTTCACATCCCACCCCTTCCCTGGCCACCTACCTTATCCAAGGCTTCACAACAGGCTTTCACACCGGCCTCATTTCACTACCCCACAGTACTCACGAATGTGCCAATCTTCGTTCAGCAGCCATGGACGAACAAGCCATAGATCAGCTCTTACAAGCAGAGGTAGATCGAGACTACGTGATAGGCCCTTTCACTTGCCCCCCTTTCAGCACATGGAGAGTCAGCCCTATTGGGCTTGTCAAGGGCAAGTTCTCAAATAAATTGCGTTTGGTGTACGACCTGTCTGCGCCTCATTCTTCCCACATACCCAGTCTCAATTCCCTGATCCCCTCCGAAGAGTTTTCTCTAAAATATTCCTCCGTCGACATGGCAATACAAGCGATCATCAAAGCAGGTACAGGTGCCTGGCTCTCCAAAGCCGACATCTCGGATGCCTTCAAGCTCCTGCCCATCCACCCATCCCTTTGGTGCTGGCATGGCATCGAATGGAAGGAGGCATATTATTTTGCCACAAAACTCACCTTCGGTTCAAAGAGTAGCCCGTGGCTCTTCGACACGTTCGCTCAGTCCCTCGTTTGGATACTATTACACAAGGGTCAATGTCATGAAGTCATCCATTACCTGGATGACTTCCTACTGATAGAACCGCCCAGCAAGCCCCCAGGAGACCTCGACAAACTTAGAGTGATTTTTGGAAACCTCAATGTTCCCATCGCCGAGCACAAAGTCGACGGCCCAGCACACATCATCACCTTTCTCGGGGTCAGCTTGGATACCTGCGCGATGCAAGCCAGTCTCCCCCCCGACAAACTAACACGCATTAGGGCAGTCCTTCACGAGTTTACACACACCAAGGGCTGTACCAAAAAACAGTTGCAGTCTCTCCTGGGTATGCTCAACTTCGCTATGCGAATTATCCCACAAGGCCGCACCTTTGTATCACGCCTGCTTAGATTTCTATCAGAAACTCAAGACCCCGATCAGATTTTGAATCTAGACTCCGCAGCTATAGTGGACCTATCTATGTGGGAGGAATTCTTGTCAGCCTGGAATGGCATATCTCTATTTATACCTATGGTTTCGGTCCATTCACCCCAGGTGGTGACAGACGCTGCAGCCTCCACAGGTTTTTGGCCATCATTGGTTTTCAGGACCCTGGCCTCAACAGATACTGTTGATACCCGGCTTTTCTCAAACATCTGCCCTCTTTGAGCTTTATCCCATAGTGGCAGCTGCACAACTCTGGGGCCACCACTGGACAGGACAAACCGTAGTCTTCACCACCGACAACCAGGCCACGGCAGACATCATCAACAGAGGCAGGTCCAAGTCCCTAGCAGTCATGTCCTTCCTGCGCAGGTTGGTACAACTGTCTTTACAGCATCAGTTCAATATACACTGTGCATTTATTCCCGGCAGATTCAACTCAGCAGCTGACGCACTGTCACGTTTTAATTATGCCTCCTTTTTCAAACAGGTTCCCGATGCCGAACCAATGTCGGCCCCTATCCCTGTCTGGTTACAACTGACCCTGGACTAGTTCAACATCTACACGGAGCTACGCAACTCATAAATCATTCGCTCTCTCACAACACACTCAAAGCCTACCAGACAGCTTGGAAGGTCTTCAATAAATTCCTCACGTCCTGCCGTAAAGGACCAACAGACATCAAACAGGTACTGGCCTTCACTGCACACTGTCACACGCAGCTGGCCTTATCCTACAATACCATTCGGCTATACCTAGCCGGCATTCAACATTTCATGGCGCTTGAAGACCCCACGAAATCTTCACTGTTTTCATCACACGCTATACGAGCCATTCTAAGGGGCATTCAGAAACGACAACCAGTCATCAGCACCAAGCGCTTACTCATTACGGGGCCCATCTTTAGGGACATGTCAACTATTCTGGCCACTTCGCCATTTGGTCTGCTTCCCAGCACGGTCTTACAAGCAGCCATATATTTAGCTTACTATGGGTTCCTGCGACCTGGTGAATTCACCTCTTACAAACCCACGGATCGAGTACTATGCAGACGGCACTTGCTTCAATACCAAGACCATTTCATCCTACATCTCGAGGTCTCTAAAACTCAGCAAACGGGCTCAGGAGTGAACATTCACCTCTACAAAACTAACAACAACTGGTGTCCAGTCGCTGTACTCAATCGACTCCGGTCACTCCTGCCTGAGCAACCAGACACTAGTCCCCTTCTACCATTCCCAGTTAAACCCTTAAGCGCCTCTCAGTTTGTGAAACACATAAGAATACTTCTCCGCAATCTTCACCTTAACCCTAGTCAGTATCCCGGACACTCCTTTCGCATCGGGGCAGCCTCCGCAGCGTCCCGCCACGGGGTTCCAGACCACATCATCAAAAGATTAGGCAGGTGGAAATCAGCCTGCTTCGCCCGGTATATCCCCAATCCGCGAACAGAAATGGCACAAGCATTTTCCAAATTGGCTCAATAAAACTGAAAACCAATAAAAAACTATAACCCTACCTGAATGTTTTTGCCCCCTTATTTTGGCATACCGGCCATTAGACCAAGGCACACTTTCAGGTCCATTTCATATGGTAAGTCCACACTTTCAGGTCTGTTGCTCATGGTAAGTCTTATCTTTACTACAAGTATTATCTATGTCCATATCGGAAATAGGGCTCCAACCATAAGTAGGAAGGCCAGTATGGTGGCCTGAATTTATGGGAGGAGCCCGGGGGGGTACTTAAGCAGCCCGCTCACCTGTGGTGCTTGTCGGTTTCCTGTGCGCGATACCCACCCTCCCATCCCCATTTCACAGCATTTCTCAACTATTCATTTCGTTCATTTCTCTTACAGAATAATCATTTCTTAAACCAGGGTATGCCCCCTTATTTTGGCATACCGGCCATTAGACCAAGGCACACTTTCAGGTCCATTTCATATGGTAAGTCCACACTTTCCACACTTTCAGTCTTATCTTTACTACAAGTATTATCTATGTCCATATCGGAAATAGGGCTCCAACCATAAATATATATATATATATATATATATATATATATATATATATATATATATATATATATAGATATATTAAACTGCCTGCACACCGCTAACTAACCTGCCTCTAGCTAACATTCTCTCAATCATAAGCGTAACACGTTACATGTCGTGTAGACAGCCTTTTATAGTGTGGGGCATGATTGGCTAAAGGCACCCTGCAAACTATGGCTCTCACATGGCTCTGCCAGCTAATCATGGCTCTCACAGCAGAGCGCACTGTGATTGGTCAAAGCACGCAGGTTAGGTGCATGCTTTGGCCAATCATCAGACATCAATGCTCTGTGATATCACAGTGCATTATGGGGCGTTCAGCGGCACGCAAATTAGCCGCGAATGCCCCATAATGTTTGTAATTCGGCAAACGAGCGAACACCCGATGTGAACTGCGGGACCATCCATACCGCTGAGTTAAGAGATGTGATACTGAGCTGAATCCCGGGAGTGGAGGAAGGAGATCGTTGCGGGGTATATCACAGGAGAGATCATAATCTGAGTCAATTGAACTCATCCTTGAGGTGAGCAGATTTTTCAGCTGGTGGCGGTGTGCACTAATGGGGTGTTATTAACCATTGGAGGATCGAGGAACACAGTGGTGGAATAGACACGTTTTATATGAACTTGTGCTTTAACATTGATTTATGAGAATTTTGCACATATATTCGTTATTTATAAATACCTAGGTGTATTTATATAATGAATTTGATTTAGTAGCGCTGCACTATATGAGATTAATTTAGGTAAATATAACAGGTTTGTTATTTAAAAAAATATGTTTAGTATCACTTTAATGTGAACCTGTAGCCAGGCTATGGACATTAAATAATTACATATTTTTAATAAGCATTTATTATATTTTAACTCTTTTACTGCCACTGATGTAACTACTACATTGGTGACTTATAAACAAGTTAATGGCCACAATAGCAGCTACCAGCTTTATTGTAGACGCAATCTGGGGGCTGGCTCAGTCTAAAGATCAAATTAAAGCAGTGTCTGAAGGCAGTATCCTGAAGACTACTGCTTGCTCTCTCCTTGTATAACCCACAGTGCTTTGGGGACTTTTTGTCATGCATTAAATGTTTATTAATAGATATACAGGAATTTGAAAGCATACTCTTAATATAAATGTTTTGAATAGAGAAGATCTGGATGCCGCACACCGGATGTAATCAAAACTTCACTTTATTGAAAAGATGGGATCATCAAAATAACAAGACCATCATGCAGAAAGTACAGATAGGCTGACGCGTTTCACACTCAGAACTGAGTGCTTACTCATAGCTAAACGCGTCAGCCTATCTGTACTTTCTGCATGATGGTCTTGTTATTTTGATGATCCCATCTTTTCAATAAAGTGAAGTTTTGATTACATCCGGTGTGCGGCATCCAGATCTTCTCTATTCAAGCCTGTTCTGCCTAGCATTCAGCCAGCACCTGGAGCTCTTCTGCTCTGAAGATTTTACTTCAATCTTACACCTGGGTCTGTGTCTGCCTGAGCGGTGAAACACCCTCTTTAATATAAATGTTACAATAAAAAAAACACACAAGCATTAAATAAACCTAAAACCATTGTAGTTTCATGTTAATGAATAGTTACAAAAGTTATAGTATTGCAGTAGGGAATATTCTGAATTTTATAAAAACAAAAAATTGCAAACCACAGGTGACAGTGGAATGAAAAAACAGGTGTCCAATAAATACAGTTGCTATTTACGAACATATGAACTTAAATAAGCATCCAAATAATAATTCTGTGTGTTAGCTGTATTGGTTCTAATACACATAACCAAAGTTAACCAAAGTTATGTGTTTTGAATGATTTTCAATTATGTCTTGTTTTAGGGATACAATATGCAACCAACTTCAGACACACAGGGGTTGATTTACTAAAACTAGAAAGTGCAAAATCTGGTGCAGCTGACTACTTTCCATGCACACTGCATCAGATTTTGCACTCTCCAGTTTTTATAAATCAATCCCTAAGTGTGGACAAATTTACATTATTATTTAAAGTTCCTTCATCAGACAGCTTTAGGCATATTACCCCCCCTCCCCCCTTTTTGAGGGTGAGAGAGGCATATTAAACATATTAAACATCAGCAAGCATATAGTTATGCTAAAACATGATATACCCAGGCAACAAGTCTAATTATTTATTTGGAAGTTCCCTTTTATTTAGGGAAGCTTTATTGCCATGTTAACTTTACTTAACCACTTCAGCCTGGAAGAATTTACCCCCTTCCTGACCAGAACACTTTTTGCAATTCGGCACTGTGTCGATTTAACTGACAATTGCGCGGTCGTGCGACGTGGCTCCCAAAAAATATTGACGTCCTTTTTTTCCCACAAATAGAGCTTTCCTTTGGTGGTATTTGATCACCTCTGTGGTTTTTATTTTTTGCGCTATAAACAAAAAAAGAGTGACAATTTTGAAAAAAATGCATTATTTTCTACTTTTTGCTATAATAAATACCCCCCAAAAAATATATATAAAAAACATTTTTCTTCCTCAGTTTAGGCTGATACGTATTCTTTGACATATTTTTGGTAAAAAAAAAAAAATCGCAATAAGCGTTTATTGATTGGTTTGCGCAAAAGTTATAGCGTCTGCTTAATAGGGGATAGTTTTATGGCATTTTTATTAATTTTTTTTTTTTACTAGTAATGGCGGCGATCAGCTATAAAATTGCATTGATTACTGTAAAAATGTCAATGGCAATGAAGGGGTTAACCACTAAGTGGCGGGGAGGGGTTAAGTGTGTCCTGGGCAGTGATTTTAACTGTGGGGGGGATGGGCTAGGAGTGACATGACACTGATCACTGCTCCCGATGACAGGGAGCAGACGATCAGTGTCCTGTCACTAGGCAGAACGTTCCCCCCCAGTTCTTTAGCTCTGTGACACGATCACGTGTATCCCAGCGGTGATCGAGTCCATGGGTCCTGCGGGCACGGTCACCGAGTGCACGCGCGCGTGCACGTTGGGAAATTCAAAGTAACGTACAGGTACATTACTTTGCCCAGCTGTGCCATTCTGCCGATGTATATGTGCTGACAGCGGTCGGCAAGTGGTTAATGATGCACAAAGGAAAAAATAACATGTTTGTGAAAATTGTTAATATATAGTAATGATAGGAGCAAACTGAGGTTGTGTAGACAGAAATTAGTTGATTGGTGCCGTTTTCACAGATACGCATGTGCAAACATTCAAATTACATGTGCATTCCTGCAATAATGTTTGACACTTTTTTGGTTCATGAAGATGTTAGGGGAGACCTTATTGAGCACTACTATGCAAATCGGAAGCAATCAATCACTTATAATAGTTATGTATAGTGTGTTGTCATCTACAAGCAGTGGATCACTATTGCAGTGATCTGTTGCTGCATGGGGAGGAAGAAGTGGACTGGTTATGCTTTATCTTATTAAAGAGGTCTGCAGGAGCTCACAATAAGTACCAATGACCCAGATGATTCCTCTTAAGTCTGAAAGCTAATCAGTTCACTTTCTGGGCTTTGTACTGTCTTTGTCATTGACAGCCAGTGGTTCCAGTGTCAACATTCACAGGGACCCACTGTAGCCACTTATCCAGTCATCAATTTAAAACGGTGCTGGAACAGACAAGTGTAATCTCAGCTGTGTTTTAAAATGGCACCTGGGATTTATAGGCCAAAACCCTTTACTTCATTGTGGGCAAAGCAGGAAAGAGTTAGAGCCTGTGTCAGGTTTTAGTGTCATCATTGTCCCTGTTGAGGAGATTTTCAATAATTTTTGTCAGGATGGGAAAATAACTGCAACATGGACACAGACACAAGAAAAAACACATTTTTTGGAAGGGTTAAACATCTAAAAATGTTTTTATTGTAGTCAATACATCACTCACCCCATTTCCAAAAATAGATCTAATGTTATTGGCCAATAAATGCATATTAGTATACAGTTCTAGTAACTGTGTGTGTTTGCACAAGATGCCACAGTTTCTGCAAATCATCTTTAGAGTAAGTAATATTTATCTAATAAGTATGTATACATTTGTTAAACCATGAAGAGTTTTAGCAAGTAATGAAATCAGGGTAGCTGTACTTCAAATTTTCTAAACAAGTGCAGAGTTGGATTGACATTGGAGACGGGCTCAAAAAGGCAAAAGAGTGGGCATACAGTTTAGAATAATGTTAAACGTATTATGAAGCTGTACAAACAGGAGCTCATAAGAACAATATCTCTGTGATTCAATAAAGACACTTGGTGGCACAGGCGAACAGCATGAGAGATCCCTAGGCTGGCCATACAGGTAATCATCTTATGCAGGCTGGAGATGCAGGGCCACACCACCTGAAATGCAGTACTTTGGTAACAATTTGAGCATTGCTTTCCACAATGACTGGGACTTCTGTAGAAGTTGTATGCTGCTGGGCTGCTCACATATATTAATGTTGTTTTACTGGTGCTGCACGATAAGGAGACCTGAGCAAAAAACCTCAGTCCAAGCTGAGAAGGTTCATAAACCGGTCAGGAAATATTACGTCTAAACTAAATAGTGCCGGGGGGGGGGGGGTAAAGGGGGCAGCCACAGTGGGTACTATCTCTCCATTTAACAATGAAAGGATCACTAAAGATACATTTTTTTTTTAAATAACAAACATGTTATACTTACCTCCATTGTGCAGCTCATTTTTTCAGAGTGACCCTGAACCTGGTCTTCTGGGGTCCCTCGGCGGCTGTCTCGGCTCCCCCCCCCGCAAGGACTCAACACTTTCATGCAAGCTCCCTCGCATGGTGTTGAGTGCTTGCGGGCGCGCTCCTGTGATACAGCCAGTGGCCATAGCCGCTCACTGTTTCACACGGCCCCGCCCCCTGGCGCGTCTCGTCATTGGATGTGATTCACAGCAGCGCGAGCCCATGGCTGCGCTGCTTTCAATCCATCCACTCTAGCCAATCAACGGCCAGGCTGAACGGCGAAGAGGATGTTGGGGGCGAGCGCAGGACTTTCGAGGGGTCAGGTAAGTAAAACGGGGGGGCGGTATTGTCAGATGTTTTTTCACCTTAATGCATAGAATGCATTAGGGTGAAAAATGTTTACCTATACAACCCCTTTAAACTATAGTTTTTGGCTGAGTGGGAGAGGGTGTGGGGATTGTGGGAACCCAAGGGATTGTGGGAATAAGTGATAAAGAAGCCAGCGTCTGCATCTGAGTATGGCGAATCAAGGAGCACTCCAATAAAGGGTTTAGAAACATAGGGAGAGAATTAAAGGGGATTATGCTATATTTACTGTATATAGTAACATTTGATATCATGTTTTTTTTAAATAATACTACTTTTTCTAACACGTCGGAATGTGAGTGGTGCTGATGTTGATGTAGTGGGAGACAGGAAATGTAAATCAGATAAAAGGGTAATGAAGAGGAAACCTCAGAGGAGGTAAGTGAATGAATCACAGGAGCCTAAAACCAAAATGGTAAATTAGCTTGAGACCGTGCTACTTATAAGCTGTAACTGTATTGGTGCTACTGTTTCTTAGGGTGTTATTATTTTCCCCAAAAATGGAGGGGAGGGTACAGCCACAGTGGGTACTATATCCCTCCATTCAACACCTAAACTACAGTTTTGGGCTGAGTGGGAGAGAGCGTGGCACAATATTGTTTGCTTAGATAAGCAAACACTGAACACCAATGCTGGGGGAAGGGGTTATTATTAATATAACAGTGATCTTCCGCACTCAAAGTAATCAAGAAAAATACAACCAATGCTGCTACTTATAACCATAAATATCAAAACCAGTGGAAATTAGATATATATACCAAAGTGCTTATATAGCAAGATTCACAGCAGCACAACAATAAAACCTAATTGATTCAGTGTTCAATACAAAAATATAGTGAAATCGAATATATTAAATATTCTATGTGCAAAAGAAAATAAATGAAAAATAATAAAATATGAAAAAAAGAGTCCAATAGTAGTCCTCTTTAAAAAACAAAGAAAAATGTGATGAAAATTCCCAGTGATGTCCTAATCAAGAAAAACTCCTTGATGTATCCACCACCTTAAAACCCCATACACACTATTATGCCGTGTACACATGATCGCACATTTCTTCAACAAAATCCATGTTTTTTTTCCGATGGATGTTGGTACAAACTTGTTTTGCATACACATGGTCACACAAATCTTGTCGGAAATTCCGAACGTCAAGAATGCTGTGACGTACAACACGTATGACAGCACTAGAAAAGGGAAGTTCAATAGCCAGCAGAAGGAGACCTTCTGGAGCTAATCTCGTGTTATGCCCCGTACACATGATCGGAAATGCCGCCAACAAAACTCCGATGAGAGGTTTTGGTCAGAAAATGCGACCGTGTGTATGCTCCATCGGACTTTTGCTGGCAGAATTCCAGCCAGCAAAAGATTGAGAGCAGGTTCTCTATTTTTCGGTTGGAAAAAGTTCATATCCAAAAATGCGTTCGTCTGTATGCAGTTCAGACGCGCAAAAAATCACGCATGCTCGGATACAATTCGACGCATGCTCAGAAGCATTGAACTTCATTTTCTCGGCTCATCTTAGTGTTGTATGTCACCGTGTTCTTGACGGTCGAACGTTCAGAGAACTTTTGTGTGACCGTGTATATGCAAGACAAGCTTGAGCGAAATCCCGTCAGAAAAGCTTTTTCCGACCAAAATTCTGATCGTGTTTACGCGGCATTAGTAGAAGTTTGGTGAAAGACGATTCGTGCTTTTCAGCCTTGTGCTTTTCCGATCATTAGTGCTATTCAGTTTGTGCTTGTGGGTTCGTATCTGGTTTTTAGTGCGTGTAGTCAGTTGGCAGTGCGTATTATTATAGTACATATTTGATTTTCAGTGCGTTCTTGTCCGCTCGTTTCTGATTTTCAGCTCGCTCTTCTCAGGCCTTTCTGATTTTCAGTGCATTCTTTAGTTCGTTCTGACCAGCCAACCGTTTTAAAGCCATGTTGCGGGTACGTACTGGTCGTAAAATTTGTGCTGTGCAAGGGCTTGGTTTTGGGGTTCTTACTTTGACCCAAGCCCAGTCCATGAACAGGGCGGGAGGAGTTCATGGACGATGAATTGGTTACTCCAACGTGACCAGTTCTCTCATATGCCTTTGTTGCGGGAGATCCATGAGAATAATTCTGATGATTTCAGGAATTATCTCCAGATGACGGACCCCGTTTTTCAACGTCTGTTGGCTTTGCTGTCCCCCTATATTATGAAGCAGGACACCTGCATGCGGCTCTGGGGATCATTATTCCAGATACCTGTTCTGCCATCATTCAGGTCCTGCAGAAGGACTATATTAGGGTAAGTTTTATCGTTTAACATCACATTCTATGTATTTAATGTTTGCTAATGTATTGTATTTCATTACCTAATTACCATAATTGTAATATGCTGTGAATGTCTCCTTCGTTCTCATGCATGCTTGCATTTTTTAAACTTCCTTTTTTGTTCTTCATGCATATTTGCCTTCACTAACCTCCCCAGCATGCTATCCTGGGCCCATACACACCTAGCCTAGTCACCTAACAATGTATTTTGTCAGCTCCATAGTAGTGCTTTACCTTAAACACCCCCTAAAATGTGTACAAATGTTATTTATGTCCTTAAATTCATGCAGAGTGCCAGAGGCTTTTTTTTTGGGTCCCAAAATCATTTAGAACCATCCCTCCCCCAACTGCTAAGTCAACTGATACCAATCCTCTATCTGCTGACTTTGCCAAACCCATACACACTATACCTACCACTTTTGTGGTCAGATTTCTGTATGAATTCACCAAAGCATGAAAGGACCTGCCAGAATACTTTCAGATGGTACTGTTTTCTTGGTAAAGTTTTCTTCTCCTATTATCTTGATAGGTAATTGCAGAATGTAAAAATGTGCTTCGATTTGGACAGTGTGTATTCATGTTTTTGTATTATGACACTTCTTACCTGTCCAGTGAGCTGCCAATAGTGTAAGTAAGTAAAACACATTATTTATGCATTTAGCTATCAATGAAGTGGAGAGGGTTACCTGTCCAAAACATACCCCCCCCTCAATTTTTTACAATGGGCCGTCAGAGAGGGTGAGGAATCTGATAAGTGGACCATATATTTTTGTCTTTAAATACTCCTTAAAATAAATGTTATACTGATGTTGGCCAAGAATGTTTGTGTCTAATCTGCTTGCAATGTTAATGTGCAAAATTACTAAGTTCTTTTTTCTTGTTTGACAGTTTCTTTCAATGCCACAGGAATGGCAGACTGTGGCTTCCCAATTTGCCCAGCGGTGGATCTTTCCCAACTGTAGAGGGGCACTTGATGGGAAACACATCCACATCGTGCCACCCCCCAACTCTGGGTCATACTATTATAATTACAAGGGGTTTAATAGTATTGTGATGTTGGCGGTGGTGTCGGCGACATATGAGTTTCTCTATGTGGAAGTGAGGAAGAATGGCCGGTTGTCGGATGGTGGAGTCATCGCCCAGACAGAGTTCTATACACGGCTCCAGAATGGTGGCTTGGGATTGCCACCTTCTGAAGAGAACATGGAAGGACTCCCGTTGGTCTTTGTCGCTGATGAAGCGTTTGGGATGGGTGATCACCTGATGCGGCCCTTCCCAATGAGGACCCTCACCCCGGACAAGAGGGTTTTTAACTACCAGCTGGCCAGAGCCAGAAGAGTGTTGGAGAATGCTTTCGGGATAATGGCCAGCTGGTTCCGCCTATTCTTTATGGCAATCAACATGGCGGAATAAAAAAACTTAACCATATAATCCTTGCATGCTGCATTCTCCACAACTATTTAAGGAGAAATTCAATGAACTATGTTGCCTCAGTTGGGCCTGAGGCCGGACTTAACGAACAAACTCTGACGGCGCTTGAAGATGGCCATCCTGGCTTGCCCCCCAAAGCGCCTGTGAGGTCCATATCAAATATATGGAGGGGGGCCATTGATATGCCAGAAAATCTTTCATAAACATTTAAAAACGAAATGTTTGATTTTAACTGAAATAAGATTTCCTTTGATTTACTGCTTGTATTTCTTTTAGCTGTCTCCTATGTTATCCAATGGGCTTTTCTTTTTGCCCATTTTGTTCAACAGTGCAAACATAATTTATTTGATACATGAGGTGACAATCTCTTCTTCAGTGAACTATGTTGTGGGTCTGCTACACACACACCTTGTTTTTGCTGTAAATGTATGTAATGCATTAATGATAAAAAATATTCAAAATTTTCATCACCATGAATGAATTTTGTGAGTCACGAAAATGGCCTGATTATGGCAAATGTTAAAGCACTGTGGGAGTTATTTACTAAAGGCAAATCCACTTTGCACTACAACTGCACTGCAAAAGTACAATTGAAAGTGCACTTGTAGTGCAAAGTTGATTTGCCTAGTAAATAACACCCATTGTCACTGTAAATACCAACTTACTGAAAAAAATGCTATTTAGCAATGAAAGAAAAAGCCACACATTGTTGTTTATAAAAATTTTTACTTTTTTTGTGCGCATTCACATGTGCGTTAGAAAAGGGTTTTTGAACAAACCAACATATTTTTGAAATAACATTTTGGCGTTTGACATTATAAAATAGACTTTTTTGTGGTAAACAGGCATGTTTAAAACCATAAAACAATACACAACTCAGGAACTTACAAAGTTCAACTTTGATAAATTGAAGGCAATATCAGACATTAGTTAGTATGTCCAAACTGTGTTGATCCTGCATTTATCAGATGGGGTGATGTCACCCCTGTGAAAGCCAAATTTTGAAGATGCACACAAATTGGGAGAGAAAATGGGGATTTCCCTCCTGATCCCATGCCTAATGTCATGTCAACATGTGCTAGCTCCCATCATGGGGGATCAATGGACATGTTTCGGGGGTGCAACCCCTTCCTCTCAGCTACTTGAGTTGCAAGGAAGGGGTTGCACCCACAAAACACGTACATTGATATCCCGTGATGGCAGATAGCACATGTTGACACACTGTGTGCATCTTCAAAATTTGGCTTTCAATATACTTCCAAAAAGTTTAAAAAATATTCAAAATAACAACAAATTGAAGAATTTAGGTGTGTTTTATATTCTGCCTAAAACATCAATGATGTTTTTGAGTCTTTTTTCCACATCATTGATGTCTTCCTTGATCTTCTGTAAGTCACGATTGCACACCATGATCACCCCGATGAGAATCTGTGCACTTGCACTTGTGAAATTAGTTTCTTCTTCCACAACATTCACATCACCTAAAATTCAAAAACACAACATGTATTATAAATATGCAGGCATCCATCTATTACCTGAACCTGTGGTCTCAGACACTCACCTGTTGTGGTCACTATTTTGCCCACTTCATAAACCTCTCCTTCCTCAACATCTTCTGGTTGTGGTGTGGGGATTTGCTGGTGTCCTCAGATATCCCGAGTCTTTTCTTCCCTATGTGAATCAAAAAAAGGTATACTTAGCACACAAATATTTGAGGCGAGAAATAGTAATATGAAACATTGCTTGGAAGTGTCATACAATTGTCTTTTTTTGCAGAGTTCCAAGCTGAAGACATTATTTATTCCCTTTTATAAAGATGGAATACTTACCTTTTTTGTACAATTTTCACAAATGGAGACACCCCTAGTATCCACTGGAGCACCTATGTGGAACACCCTAAAAAGGGTGTTCTGGTGTCCCACACTAGTGCTCCAGCATCCAGATGTGTAAACAGCTGCTGAATGCCCTCTCCTTACACTGAATCAAGTTTACATTTCATTCTAGCACAAACCCATCTAGACAACAATGTCATAAACTTCTTTTAATACAAATAGGCCTGAACAAATGTAGTTAACCTGGATCTGCCAAAAACATCGTATTAGTGGGTGAACGAACGATGTTTACTACAAATGATTGCTGTGCCCATGAACCTGAGACTTGTCATTTTAAGTTGTACAACAGTAAAGAAAAGCACATGGAGCAGCATGCACGTTATAATAATAATAGAAACACATGACAACTACTTACTTTTTTGAAGAACTCTCTTGATCTTTCTGTACTGATCCTGCTCCCTCAATTTCAGGTCTAACCAGCGTTTCCTCAATTGATCCTTGGATCGTCGTACCCCAAAATTCCTGTGCAGACTTTTCACAACTTTAGCCATGATCTTGGCCTTTCTGACATTTGGGTAAGGTCCATGCTTCCCATCATAGTTGGCCCTCTTCAAGATGTCCACTATCTCCACCATCTCTATAAAGGACATATTTGAGGCCTTAAATCTCCTCCAGAATCGGGACATTCGTGGCTCTGGCCTTTCGTCGTTGCTGCTGCTGCTGTCTGCATGCACTTGCTCTTTCTCCGCCATGTGCTCTCCCACTGCGCCGAAAGACAAGGGGTGGGGAATAAACTAGAAAGAACGTCAAGGGTGGGTGGAGTTTCACGCATGCGCAGTGTATATAAAGCGTAACATGCATCCGTTGTACGTACGATCTGTGAGTGGAGGGAGTAGCAGAAGCGCCGATCGTCCTAATGAAGGTACAACTTTAATTTAACATCAGTGGCCTATACTGCTAGATTGAGACCTATATTGGGACAAGATTAGGAGAGTTTAGCCTGACATTAGGGTTTGTCTTGTGTTGTGTCTTGCAGAGAAAATGGATGGCTTCAATGATCACAACTTCTGTCCCCTATTCATAGACAAGTACAGGGAGCTGCCCTGTTTGTGGCAGGTGAAAAATCTGCATTATAATCATAAACAAAACAGGCAGGCAGCGCTGGAGAAACTGCTGGAGGTAGTGAAGCCACAGATCCCCACGGCAACCATCCCCTATTTGAAGGCAAAAATTGGTGGGCTGAGGAGCACTTATAATAGGGAGCGCAAAAAGGTCCAGGATTCCATGAGATCAGGAGCAGCAGCAGATGCCATTTATGTCCCCAGGATGTGGTACTATGACAGACTGCGTTTTCTGTCAGACCAGACTGACGTCAGGCAATCACTCTTAACCCTTCCTCCCACTCTTCCTTCCATGCTTCCTTCCAACCCAGCTGAGGCTTCCGATGTCAACCTGGGCCTTCCATCCAGGAAGAAGTGGAGGAGCCCAGCTTGAGCCATGTATAGCATTGTTCTAAATATTTCTTGTCGTAAAATTAGTGATGTTAACTATATGTTATTATTAATCACTAATTGCTGATTTAATGAAGTGTTTTATCAATAGACAGTAGTGGCCAAAAATGTTTGGGACAAGAATGAAAAACGCTGGGGTTAGAATGATAGTCTTTTCTATTTGTTAACATTCAATTTGCAACAGTCATGAGCTGAAAATTGTGTGATTGATGAATAAAAAACTAAAACTATGTCCCTTTATCATACACAGGAAAGCCTCAGCCAGGAGGAGGGCGTGGAATGTGGCAGCCAGGAGGTGGCGGGGGAAAGTGGCAGCCAGGAGGTGGCGGGGGTAAGTGGTAGCCAGGAGGTGGTCTAGCCCAGTAGCCTGATCCCACGTCCCTCCCCTCCGCCTTCCAAACAAAAAGCCCAGGAAGGGAAGTAACGTGGAGGAGGCAGCGCTTGGGCTGATTCGGGAGGCTAATGCTGCCCTCAGAACCAACCACTATTCAAGAGGCCTTTGCCTCCATGGCTGCATGCAAAATGCAGGAAATGGAGGAGGGCCAACGCCTCATCTGTGAGGAAATTATGTATCTGTCACTAAATGAGGGGTTGAGGGGCCAACTCACAACCAAATCCCACCCGTGTGAGTTCGACCATCCTCCTTCTCCTCCACCTCCTGCCACAACTCCAAAACCACAGCCTGGAAGCAAGCCTGGAAGGAAGTGTGGAAGAAAGACAAGAGTGTGATGGCCTGGGTTCAGTCTGGTCTGACAAAAGACGCAGGCTGTTGTATGACCACAACCTGGGGACATATATGTCATCTGCTGTTGTTCCTGATCTCTTATAGTCCGGGACCGGATTGTGCTCAGTATTATATGGACTCCTCATGCTACTAATTTTGGCTGTAAAATAGTTGATGTGTGCCCTGGGGTACAAAGGCTTCGCCAATTTCACAAGTTTCTCCAGCGTTGCCTTCCTCTTTATTTTATTATAATCCATAATAAATGGCTATTTTGGATTCACAAATACTTGCCTATGTGTTTCACTTTAAGCACTTGCCGACCGCCTCGAAACGATATACGCCGGCAGAATGGCATGGGCAGGCAGAATTACGTACCTGTACGTGATCTGCCTCCCGCAGGCGGGGGGTCCGATCGGACCCCCCGGTGCCCGAGGCGGTCGGCATTTCTCACCCGGCGATCGGAGGTGAGGGGGAGGCCATCCATTCGTGGCCCCCCTCGTGATCGCTCCCGGCCAATGGGATCATTCCTCTGCTGCTGTATAGTAAACAGCAGCAGAGGAAGTGATGTCATCGCTCCTCGGCTCGGTATTTTCCGTTCCGGTGCCGAGGAGAGAAGACATCAATGTGAGTGTAAAACACAACACACACGCAGTAGAACATGCCAGGCACACATTACACCCCTGATCACCCCTCGATCACCTGCCGATCACCCCCTAATCACCCCTCCCCCCCTCGTCACACTGACACCAAGCAGTTTTTTTTTTCTGATTACTGCATTGGTGTCAGTTTGTGACAGTGTGGTAGGGCAGTTAGTGTTAGCCCCCTTTAGGTCTAGGATACCCCCTAACCCCCCAATAAAGTTTTAACCCCTTGATCACCCCCCATCGCCAGTGTCACTAAGCGATCATTTTTCTGATCGCTGTATTAGTGTCTTTGGTGACGCTAGTTAGGGAGGTAAATATATAGGTTCGCCATCAGCGTTTTATAGCATCAGGGACCCCCATATACTATCTAATAAATGTTTTAACCCCTTGATTGCCCCCTAGTTAACCCTTTCACCATTGATCACCGTATAACTGTTACGGGTGACGCTGGTTAGTTAGTTTATTTTTTATAGTGTCAGGGCACCCACCGTTTATTACCGAATAAAGGTTTAGCCCCCTGATCACCCGGCGGTGATATACGTCGCCCCAGGCAGCGTCAGGTTAGCACCAGTACCGCTAACACCCACGCACGCAGCATACACCTCCCTTAGTGGTATAGTTTCTGAACGGATTAATATTTGATCCGATCAGATCTATTCTAGCGTCCCCAGGAGTTTGGGGTTCCCAAAAACGCAAGCCCAGATACCTGCTAGCACCTGCGTTTTTCCCCTCCGCCCGGCCCAGCCCACCCAAGTGCAGTATCGATCGATCACTGTCACTTACAAAACACTAAACGCATAACTGCAGCGTTCGCAGAGTCAGGCCTGATCACTGCGATCACTAACAGTTTTTTTGGTAGCGTTTTGGTGAACTGGCAAGCACCAGCCCCAGGCAGCGTCAGGTTAACGCCAGTACTGCTAACACCCATGCACGCACCGTACACCTCCCTTTGTGGTATAGTATCTGAACGGATCAATATCTGATCCGATCAGATCTATACTAGTGTCCCGAGCAGTTTAGGGTTCCCAAAAATGCAGTGTTAGCGGGATCAGCCCAGATATCTGCTAGCACCTGCATTTTGTCCCTCCGCCCGGCCCAGCCCAGCCCAGCCCAGCCCAACCCACCCAAGTGCAGTATCGATTGATCACTGTCACTTACAAAACACATAACTGCAGCGTTCGCAGAGTCAGGCCTGATCCCTGTGATTGCTAACAGTTTTTTGGTAACGTTTTGGTGAACTGGCAAGCACCAGCGGCCTAGTACACCCCGGTCAAAGTCAAACTATTACTGCAGTAACACTTGGTGATGTGGCGAGTCCCATAAGTGCAGTTCAAGCTGGTGAGGTGGCAAGCACAAGTAGTGTCCCGCTACCACCAAGAAGAAGACATACACAGGCCCGTCGTGCCCATAGTGCCCTTCCTGCTGCATTCGCCAATCCTGGTGGGAACCCACCGCTTCTGCAGCACCCGTACTTCCCCCATTCACATCCCCAACCAAATGCAGTCGGCTGCATGAGAGGCAATTTTATGTCCTCCCGAGTACCCCTACCCAACGAACCCCCCCAAAAAAGATGTCGTGTCTGCAGCAAGTGCGGATATAGGCGTGACGCCCGCTATTATTGTCCCTCCTGTCCTGAAAATCCTGGTCTTTGCATTGGTGAATGTTTTGAACGCTACCATTCACTAGTTGAGTATTAGCGTAGGGTACAGCATTGCACAGACTAAGCACACTATCACAGGGTCTCCCAAGATGCCATCGCGATTTGAGAGACCCGAACCTTGAACCGGTTACAGTTATAAAAGTAACAGATACAAAAAAAAGTGTAAAAAAAAAAAAACACAAACAAATATATAAAATAAAAAAAAATAGTTGTCGTTTCATTGTTCTCTTTATTGTTAACCATTTTTTTGTCTTCAGGTACGCCATTCACGAATTTGAGTGGTTATACCAGAATAATGCCTGCAGGTTTAGGTATCATCTTGGTGTAATTCTTTTCAGCCAGCGGTCAGCTTTCATGTAAAAGCAATCCTAGTGGCTAATTAGCCTCTAGACTGCTTTTACAAGCAGTGGGAGGGAATGCCCCCCCACCGTCTTCCGTGTTTTTCTCTGGCTCTCCTGTCTCAACAGGGAACCTGAGAATGCAGCCGGTGATTCAGCCAGCTGACCATAGAGCTGATCAGAGACCAGAGTGGCTCCAAACATCTCTATGGCCTAAGAAACCGGAAGCTACGAGCATTTGATGACTTAGATTTCGCCGGATGTAAACAGCGCCATTGGGAAATTGGGAAAGCATTTCATCACACCGATCTTGGTGTGGTCAGATGCTTCGAGGGCAGAGGAGAGATCTAGGGTCTAATAGACCCCAATTTTTTCAAAAAAGAGTACCTGTCACCACCTATTGCTATCATAGGGGATATTTACATTCCCTGAGATAACAATAAAAATGATTAAAAAAAATGAAAGGGACAGTTTAAAAATAAGATAAAAAAGCAAAAAAATAATAAAGAAAAAAAAAAAAAGCACCCCTGTCCCCCCCTGCTCTCGCACTAAGGCGAACGCAAGCTTCGGTCTGGCGTCAAATGTAAACAGCAATTGCACCATGCATATGAGGTATCACCGCGAAGGTCAGATCGAGGGCAGTAATTTTAGTAGTAGACCTCCTCTGTAAATCTAAAGTGGTAACCTGTAAAGGCTTTTAAAGGCTTTTAAAAATGTATTTATTTTGTTGCCACTGCCCGTTTGTGCGCAATTTTAAAGAATGTCATGTTTGGTAACCATGTACTCAGCCTAAGATCATCTTTTTTATGTCATCAAACATTTGGGCAATATAGTGTGTTTTAGTGCATTAAAATTTTAAAAAGTGTGTTTTTTCCCCAAAAAATGCGTTTGAAAAATCGCTGCGCAAATACTGTGTGAAAAAAAATGAAACACCCACCATTTTAATCTGTAGGGCATTTGCTTTAAAAAAATGTTTGGGGGTTCAAAGTAATTTTCTTGCAAAAAAAAAAAAACAAAAAGTGGCAGAAAGGGCTTTGTCTTCAAGTGGTTAGTAGAGTGGGTGATGTGTGACATAAGCTTCGAAATGTTGTGCATAAAATGCCAGGACAGTTCAACCCCCCCCCCAAATGACCCCATTTTGGAAAGTAGACACCCCAAGCTATTTGCTGAGAGGCATGTCGAGTCTATGGAATATTTTTTATTGTGACACAAGTTGCGGGGAAAAATACAATTTTTTTGTTTTTTTTTGCACAAAGTTATCACTAAATGATATATTGCTCAAACATGCAATGGGAATATGTGAAATTACACCCCAAAATACATTCTGTTGCTTCTCCTGAGTACGGGGATACCACATGTGTGAAACTTTTTGGGAGCCTAGCCGCGTACGGGACCCCGAAAACCAAGCACCGCCTTCAGGCTTTCTAAGGGCGTAAATTTTTGATTTCACTCTTCACTGCCTATCACAGTTTCGGAGGCCATGGAATGCCCAGGTGGCACAAAGCCCCCCCAAATGACCCTATTTTGGAAAGTAGACACCCCAAGCTATTTGCTGAGAGGTCTAGTGAGTATTTTGCAGAACTCACTTTTTGTCACAAAGTTTTAAAAAATTTAAAAAAGAAAAACATTTTTTTTTTCTTGTCTTTCTTCATTTTCAAAAACAAATGAGAGCTGCAAAACACTCACTATGCCTCTCAGCAAATAGCTTGGGGTGTCTACTTTCCAAAATGTGGTCATTTGGGGGGGGGGGGGGGGGTTGTGCCACCTGGGCATTCCATGGCCTCTGAAACTGTGATAGGCAGTTAAGAGTGAAATCAAAAATTTACACCCTTAGAAATCCTGAAGGCGGTGATTGGTTTTCGAGGCCCCGTGCGCGGCTAGGCTCCCAAAAAGTCCCACACATGTGGTATCCCCATACTCAGGAGAAGCAGCTAAATGTATTTTGAAAATTAACTAAGAGTTGGGACTTTAAATGAAGTCATGGAAAACATGCAGGTACCAAGGATAACAGTACAATTTTAGTTGTCAAGCAAATGCATAAAACAATTCACAAACAGAACCACATCCTGTAAAGAAAGACATTGTGATAAATATCATTCCAAAATCACAGCACATGTATTTGGGCAAAAGTGATTGGCATCAAGGATACAATCAACTTGGCGCCACATAGTGGTCTCTTTGAGCGATTTGGTGCATGTACAAAGATTGCATAAGATATACAGATAACAATACCACAGCACAATAAGAAAAACATTTAATAATATGTAAAAACCATAATAATTGTTCTTGAGATGTTGCAAGGTGAACATGTGTTGGTGTCCCAAATCCCCGACGCGTTTCGCTTTAAAATGAGGCACTGAAGGTGCCTCCATCCCTGTATGCGAAAATAACTAAGAGTTGGGACTTTAAATGAAGTCATGGAAAACATGCAGGTACCACGGATAACAGTACAATTTTGTTTGTCAAGTAAATGCATAAAACAATTCACAAACAGAACCACATCCTGTAAAGAAAGACATTGCCATCGGAGCCAGAGCCCCTCCCCTTTTCTCTGCCGTGCTCGGGTGACGCTGGTGTATGCGGCCAGCGTGCACGTGGTGTTTGTCGGGTATATCTTGCCTCCCCCGACACAGCGTGGGCGTCTCTGCTCCGAGATGGTTCATCACTACTTTCCATCCACAGTGCCTTTCCTCCTGCCTGGGATGCATGTAAGCTCATATATTGTCATTTTCTCCACCCTTCTGGCTGATTTAAATTGGTCTTGCCTTTGTTGTTGGTTTTAATTTCTTTTTTACTCGCGTATAGATCCCAGTCCACGATAGTTGAATGTGGATACTTGCAATACCTCAATTATACTTATTTATTTATTTTTATATTTATTAATTTGTTTTTGGCATAGACTCCCATATTTCACTATGCTTTTCAGAGAGATATTATCGGCCCCCTTACCTACATCAAATTTGACACATTGCCTTAATTAAATCTCTCCCCAGGCAGATTACACTGGCACTCCTTATTGATAGTCCATCTATGTTCGGGTCTGTGGTTCCCACGCTGTTTCTCGGGGGGAACTCTGGTATCTGGCTCGCCAGCGCACATGCCGCTGCACCGCAGCTCCCGGGAGAGATGCCTGTTGGTCTTGGCTCTGTACTTGTCATGTCCCACTGCACTATTCACATGTAAGTGTTTTAGGGTGACCCATCCCCTTTTTCGCTATGAGTATGTGCTACCAGTTAAACTCACTTCATGTTGCATTACATTTTTAGATATCCCTGACCATCTGGCCCCTGATGAGTGTATTCCACACGAAACGCGTCGGACGTTTGGGACACCAACACATGTTCACCTTGCAACATCTCAAGAACAATTATTATGGTTTTTACATATTATTAAATGTTTTTCTTATTGTGCTGTGGTATTGTTATCTGTATATTTTATGCAATCTTTGTACATGCACCAAATCGCTCAAAGAGACCACTATGTGGCGCCAAGTTGATTGTATCCTTGATGCCGATCACTTTTGCCCAAATACATGTGCTGTGATTTTGGAATGATATTTATCGCAATGTCTTTCTTTACAGGATGTAAAATACATGTGCTGTGATTTTGGAATGATATTTATCGCAATGTCTTTCTTTACAGGATGTGGTTCTGTTTGTGAATTGTTTTATGCATTTACTTGACAACTAAAATTGTACTGTTATCCTTGGTACCTGCATGTTTTCCATGACTTCATTTAAAGTCCCAACTCTTAGTTCATTTTCACATACAGGGATGGAGGCACCTTCGGTGCCTCATTTTAAAGTCCCACTTCCCCCTTCTTCCCCTCTTTTCTTGGCTCGATATAGGGATGGAGGTCTTTGGAGAGGTTCAGGCAGTGTTCCCCTGCCGCCCACATGCTAGGTATCCATGTACCTGAATTGCTACTTTCCATATGCAGGTTCTGCTGATCCTGGATACCCCTCAGGTATCCAGGAGATCAGGCAGCACAGTCGTTTGACATATCATCCCTTGGAAGTCATGGAAAACATGCAGGTACCACGGATAACAGTACAATTTTGTTTGTCAAGTAAATGCATAAAACAATTCACAAACAGAACCACATCCTGTAAAGAAAGACATTGCCGTCGGAGCCAGAGCCCCTCCCCTTTCCTCTGTCGTGCTCGGGTGACACTGGTGTACGCGGCCAGCGTGCACGTGGTGTTTGTCGGGTATATCTTGCCTCCCCCGACACAGCGTGGGCGTCTCTGCTCCGAGATGGTTCATCACTACTTTCCATCCACAGTGCCTTTCCTCCTGCCTGGAATGCATGTAAGCTCATATATTGTCATTTTCTGCACCCTTCTGGCTGATTTAAATTGGTCTTGCCTTTGTTGTTGGTTTTAATTTCTTTTTCACTCGCGTATAGATCCTAGTCCACGATGGTTGGATGTGGATACTTGCAATACCTCAATTATACTTATTTATTTATTTTTATATTTATTAATTTGTTTTTGGCATAGACTCCCATATTTCACTATGCTTTTCAGAGAGATATTATCGGTCCCCTTACCTACATCAAATTTGACACATTGCCTTAATTAAATCTCTCCCCAGGCAGATTACACTGGCACTCCTTATCGATATTCCATCTATGTTCGGCTCTGTGGTTCCCACGCTGTTTCTCGGGGGGGACCATCTGGCCCCTGATGAGTGTATTCCACAGGAAACGCGTCGGACATTTGGGACACCAACACATGTTCACCTTGCAACATCTCAAGAACAATTATTATGGTTTTTACATATTATTAAATGTTTTTCTTATTGTGCTGTGGTATTGTTATCTGTATATTTTATGCAATTTTTGTACATGCACCAAATCGCTCAAAGAGACCACTATGTGGCGCCAAGTTGATTGTATCCTTGATGCCGATCACTTTTGCACAAATACATGTGCTGTGATTTTGGAATGATATTTATCACAATGTCTTTCTTTACAGAATGTGGTTCTGTTTGTGAATTGTTTTATGCATTTACTTGACAACTAAAATTGTACTGTTATCCTTGGTACCTGCATGTTTTCCATGACTTCATTTAAAGTCCCAACTCTTAGTTAATTTTCGCATACAGGGATGGTGACACCTTCGGTGCCTCATTTTAAAGTCCCACTTCCCCCTTCTTCTCCTCTTTTCTTGGCTAAATGTATTTTGGGGGGCAATTCCACATATGCCCATGGCTTGTGTGAGCAATATATCATTTAGTGACAACTTTGTGCAAAAAAAAAAAAAAATTGTCACTTTCCCGCAACTTGTGTCAAAATATAAAATATTCCATGGACTCAACATGCCTCTCAGCAAATAGCATGGGGTGTCTACTTTCCAAAATGGGGTCATTTGGGGGGGTTTTGTGCCATCTGGGCATTTTATGGCCTTCAAAACTGTGATAGGTAGTGAGGAGTGAAATCAAAATATATCATTTAGTGACAAATTTGTGCAAAAAAAAAAAAAAAATTGTCACTTTCCCGCAACTTGTGTCAAAATATAAAATATTCCATGGACTCAACATGCCTCTCAGCAAATAGCTTGGGGTGTCTACTTTCCAAAATGGGGTCATTTGGGGGGGGGTTGTGCCATCTGGGCATTTTATGGCCTTCAAAACTGTGATAGGTAGTGAGGAGTGAAATCAAAATATATCATTTAGTGACAACTTTGTGCAAAAAAAAAAAAAATTTGTCACTTTCCCGCAACTTGTGTCAAAATATAAAATATTCCATGGACTCAACATGCCTCTCAGCAAATAGCTTGGGGTGTCTACTTTCCAAAATGGGGTAATTTGGGGGGGTTTTGTGCCATCTGGGCATTTTATGGCCTTCAAGACTGTGATAGGTAGTGAGGAGTGAAATCAAAATATATCATTTAGTGACAACTTTGTGCAAAAAAAAAAAAAAATTGTCACTTTCCCGCAACTTGTGTCAAAATATAAAATATTCCATGGATGCAACATGCCTCTCAGCAAATAGCTTGGGGTGTCTACTTTCCAAAATTGGGTCATTTGGGGGGGTTTTGTGCCATCTGGGCATTTTATGGCCTTTAAAACTGTGATAGGTAGTGAGGAGTGAAATCAAAAATGTACGCCCTTAGAAATCCTGAAGGCAGTGATTGGTTTTCGGGGCCCGTACAGGGCTAGGCTCCCAAAAAGTCTCACACGTGTGGTATCCCCGTACTCAGGAGAAGCAGCTGAATGTATTTTGTGGTGCAATTCCACATATGCCCATGGCCTGTGTGAGCAATATATCATTTAGTGACAACTTTTTGTAAATTTTTTTATGTCATTATTCAATCACTTGGGACAAAAAAAATTAATATTCAATGGGCTCAACATGCCTCTCAGCAATTTCCTTGGGGTGTCTACTTTCCAAAATGGGGTCATTTTTTATCATTTTTTTTCTTAATTTTCGGTCTTTTTCTGTTTATAGCACAAAAAATAAAAAATGCAGAGGTGATCAAATACCATCAAAAGAAAGCCCTATTTGTGGGAAGAAAAGGACGCAAATTTCGTTTGGGTACAGCATTGCATTACCGCGCAATTAGCAGTTAAAGCGACGCAGTGCCAAATTGTAAAAAGTGCTCTGGTCAGGAAGGGGGTAAATCCTTTCGGGGCTGAAGTGGTTAAAAAGGACAGTTTGTTTGTGAGTAGGCAGGTACATTTCCTAAATATAATGTCAAATTAACAAGGGACACCAACACCAACCAACCTCCTTGAGGTTAAAAAAATACAAGGTGATAATGGTGTTGTGGTAACTTGACATACAAAACCAAAAACAATATTATGGAGAGCACTAGAAAGAAATGTAAAAAAAAGCAGGAGATTTTGATAAAAAAAACTATAAACAAAAATTGAAAACATTATTATGGAGATCTGATGAAAAAAAAAATATTCAGGAGATCACGAGAAATAATAAAGAAATCATTTTTTAGAACTCTGTGTGAAAATCAGCAGCAAAACAATTTCATTATTATAGCATTCTAAAGAAGAAGAGAATGCACTGCATTAAAAGATTTGAAAATTTGCAGCCTGAAGAATGTGCTGTCTCCATTACGAACGCTAGTTTTACCAGACTGAGCGCTTCCATCTCGTAGTCGATTCAGAGCATGCGTGGAACTTTGTGCGTCAGAATTGTGTACACACGATCGGAATTTACGAGAACGGATTTTGTTGTCGGAAAATTTGAGATCCAGATCTCAAATTTTGTTTGTCGAAAATTCTGACAGAAAATGTCCAATGGAGCCTACACACGATCGGAATTTCCAACAAAAAGCTCCCATTGAACATTTCCCGTCGGAAAATCCGACCGTGTGTACTCAGCATTAGAGTTTCTGCAGATTTTTGTCTTTATATTTACCAAAACCATATAATATGAGGTCAAAACTTAAGAATTTAAATTTGTATGCAATCTGCCAGACCCTTTTTGGTAAATCTGAAGACAAAAATCTGCAGAAAATCTAATAGTGTGTACGTGGCTTAAGTGTCACATCAGACCCACTTCCATCAGGTGTAAACTCACCAAATATATTTGAACACAACTCTCATGGTTAGGCTAGTAAGCCATACAAATCAGTAGTTCAAAGATTCCTTGATAAGCCAGTCCACTTCTCCACAGTTCCTTGTAGTAAAGGTACATATCCATGGGTAAATAAAAAAGAAAGGCTCTATTAATGTAATAGTGTCAAAACACAGTCTTTAATATAAAACCAATATCCAGTCCACTCACATATAAAACATCTTGTATCACACATTGTATAGCTCATGACATAATCAAGCGATTCCCTTCAGTCTCACCACCTCTACACTGGATACCGACTATCCAAGTAAACACTAATCGCTCTCACAATGTTACTGGGATGATTCCGGTTGCCTTCCAGTCACACCCTGACATACGTTTCGTCCCTTCCGACTTCGTCAACGGGGTAATTAATATTGTTTCAGCCAGATATTGACACACAGTGCTGGAGGGTTATTGCTGCTAGTTATGGGATTTATTATTGCTGCCAATGCTTGGGGTTACTAACACAGCCAATGACATCAATGCAGGGACTTATTTTATATGCACACTCCGAGCCATACACCCACTTTATTGGCCACATTTGTACAAGTGTTGAACAAGTGTTCAGCATTTTTCTTCTTGATACCTTAACTGCTTGCCAACTGGCCGTCATTATACTGCTGCAAGGTGGCACGATCCTGCAAATCACTGTAGGTGTACGTCGGCTCGGGAACTCTCTTTTGTGGGCCCGCGCACCATCAGCAGGGACAAGGGCCTCATCCCCACAACCCTTGCCCAGTGGTTGTGGGGGTCTGTGGGCGGGGGGCTTATCGGAATCTGGAAGCCCCCTTTAACAAGGGGACCCCCAGATCTAGGCCTCCCCCATGTCAATTGGTAACGGGTACATTGTACCGCTACCATTTCACAAAAAAAGTGTTAAAAATAGTAAAAAAGACAGGAGACACTTTGGGACAAGTCATTTATTAAAAAATAAAAAATAAAAATGCCCCACGATGTAGATCCATCTCATGCCACCCGACGAGCCGAAAAAAAAAGCCGCAACAGCTCCGCCTCCATGGGAGACTCCCGCCGAGTGACGCTTCTTCTCGATGACAGCTGTTATATAGCTGAGGGTGGGGCCACTCTGTGACGTAAACAGGCGACCCCGCCTTCCTCTGACATCATGTTTAATTTTGGCACAGGGTTCCCCTTAAAATCCATATCAGATTCAGCCCTGGTATGGATTTTGGGGGGGTCCCTACGCCATTCTCCAAACTCTTTCTATGACAATAACTTGCATAAAAGCCTTTAAAATTAGCACTTTTGATTTTTCATGTTCGTGTCCCTTAGACTTTAACAGTGTTCATGTGTTCATCTGGATTTTTTGCCTGTTTGCAAGTTCTGGTGCGAACCAAATTGGGGGGTGTTCGGCTCATTGTAGGAAATTATTTACTAAATATTTATTTTATATTATTTAATTGCTTGCCCAAACAATAATGTAATGTGTACCTAATTTGCTGTCTAAATTGTAATTTACTGTATCTCAGAGCATTTATAGCATGTTAAAATAAATTGTTTATATATTGTTGTAATAGTGTATAAATAATTACCATCTAATTTACATGCCCCTCCACTTAATTAGCTATTTAATAACATTCTAAAATAGATGCTTCACTCATTTTAATTTGCAGTAATCATTATCTTCATTATAATAATTAGAAATAAAGTTTTTATGCTCCTTTTTTGAACAAAAAAAGATAACGGAGGGAAAAATTACCTGAGCTAATTTCACTAAATTATTTTTAGGAGCAAGTAATGCATTGAACATTTTTTTTTTAACTTATAATTTGCTTATTTAGTTCAGTGCTCCCTGCCCATATCAGTTGCATAACTGACCTTTACAAAGTCCTTTGTTTCTCACCCCAAGAACCAAAAGGTGGTAAAAGCTGTGTTTATTCAATTTGTACTGGCACGCAGGGTAATTACAAGTAGTTTGTTCTTTCAGTTGTAAAATATATTTTTAAGAGAGATCAATGAAATGTGATGTGGGATTTTACAGCTGTGTTTACTGTATGAAAAAAAGATTCCAAAATTCTCAAAAGAATGTATGTATGAATGTAATTAGCAATCTCTAAAATTTAGCATTTTGTTGCCCGTGTAATATGTCAGCTTCATTTGGTTGGATCATTAACCATGTTAGATTTGTCTATTTCTGTCTCTTTCTTCCTCATATTTATCTATCGTATACAGAATAAAATATATATATATATTTATATATATATATATATATATATATATATATATATATATATATATATATATATATACAGTATCTCACAAGAGTGAGTACACCCCTCACATTTTTGTAAATATTTTATTATATCTTTTCATGTGACAATACTGAAGAAATTACACTTTGCTACAATGTAAAGTAGTGAGTGTACAGCTTGTATAACAGTGTAAATTTGATGTCCTCTCAAAATAACTCAATACACAGCCATTAATGTCTAAACCACTGGCAACAAAAGTGAGTACACCCCTAAGTGAAAATGTCCAAATTGGGCCCAAAGTGTCAATATTTTGTGTGGCACCATTATTTTCCAGCACTGCTTTAACCCTCTTGGGCAAGGAGTTCACCAGAGCTTCACAAGTTGCCACTGGAGTCCTCTTCCACTCCTCCATGATGGCATCACTGAGCTGGTGGATGTTAGAGACCTTGCACTCCTCCATCTTCCATTTGGGGATGCCCCACAGATGCTCAATAGTGTTTAGGTCTGGAGACATGCTTGGACAGTTAGTTTCAGGGCCTTTCCAATCTTCTTATAGCCTAGGCCAGGGGCAGGCAACCTCAGCCCTCCAGCTGTTTTGAAACTGCAAGTCTCATGAGACATTGCAAGACCCTGACAATCACAGGCATGACTCCTAAAGGCAGAGGCATGATGGGATTTGTAGTTTCACCACAGCTGGAGGGCCGAGGTTACTTTATGCAGAGCAACAATTATTTTTTTCAGATCCTCAGAGAGTTTTTTGCCATGAGGTGTCATGTTGAATTTCTAGTGACCAGTATGAGAGAGTGAGAGCGATAACACCAAATTTAACACTCTTGCTCCCCATTCACACCTAAGACCTTGTAATACTAACGAGTCACATGACACCGGGGAGGGAAAATGACTAATTGGGCCCAAATTGGACATTTTCACTTAGGGGTATACTCACTTTTGTTGGCAGTGGTTTAGACATTAATGGCTGTGTGTTGAGTTATATTGAGGGGACAGCAAATTCACACTGTTATACAAGCTGTAAACTCACTACTTTACATTGTAGCAAAGTGTAATTTCTTCAGTGTTGTCACATGAAAAGATATAATAAAATACTTACAAAAATGTGAGGGGTGTACTCACTTTTGTGAGATACTGTAAATTAACTGCGAAATCTCTAGACTTTTCCTTTAAAAGGAGTTTAAATAACCATCACATACACAATATATACCGTATTTTTTTTTTCTTGGAACAGTATTTAAAATTACTGTACTAAACAAGAAAGCTGTTAAATAAAACCAAGAACAAAATCCGGCTTTATTCTACAGTGTTAGACAGAGGTAGGAAGTCATTAGATTAACCTCGCTTGACAGGGCAGGCTCAGCAAATATTCTTAAAAATAACTCCTCCACTAATTTATGACCTTTTGGGAGCATAATCAATAGAGCTAAGAGGACAGGCAGCCAGACAGCTCTTGGTGCTAGTAGAAAGTTCCATGTCTTTGTTAATGTTTGCATTCTGTCTGCTTACATGCAGTACAGCTGACTGCTAGGGATATCATACCCTTCTACTCTCACCAAGTTAGGAGACATACATTTTTGTTGTCAATTTTACTGTCTCGTCTGTTATACGGTACTGTATCTTATTTCCACACAAACAGGATTTCCTGGGATGTCAGTGTCCCTTTCACTATCTTTTGCTTCTTATAGCTGTGAAAGACATTTAATAATAAGAAAATGAATGTCTTGAAATTACAGTGTAATACATTTTATAATGTTCTGTGATATAGTATTTTAATCTTCTCAGTTTTTCTAAGTATTCAAATTGATTGTTAAGAATGTATGCTCCAAACACAATTACATTTAAGATGATGTGTTATTAAAGCGGGGGTGCGGCGACCAATCTTTTTTTTTTTTTAGGTCATTGAGACACTTTGCTAACCCCAAAATAATACTCACAGTTTGGGTGTAATATTTCTGCCTCTGTCTGTTTTCGTACTGAAGAATAACTTAAAAAATTTGATGCTGGCTGTTTCCATCTTGCTTGTGGGCATGTGAAGCCCACAAGCATTGATTTCCTGGATGCGGTGAATGCTGTTTATTCACAGCTTGTTCACACGCATGATCATTGTTTCCGCACTGAATCTTGGGAAGCCTGACACTAAGCTCCCAGGAGACAGTGCGGCGCCGTGGAAAGGCAATAAACACGCCTACTCCCATGGGAGGAGAGACAGGGAGTGCCACAATAAAGTACAATATAAAGGTAATTACAGCGATAAAAAAAAAATTGTGCGGCATTTGAACATCTATGCAACTAACTGAAGGGGGTAAGAATAAGTTAAAAATTTGAGTGGAACCCCGCTTTAATTGTTTTTCTTCATCCTTTCACTTTGTACTAATAATAAGCATCAAGTCACTAACATAAGAAAGTCATGGTAATATACCTTTTGTTGCCAATGTCATTGTTATATAATTATTATTTTATTGGTGGCCAAAAAGTACAAAATCTAGCCCAGACTGTACAGGTGTTTCTTCTAAAACTGAACATCGATTGATTAAAGCGGTGGTATGTAGGTGACCTTACACTAGACCCCTTTCCCATCCCTCCCATCCCTGTTGTACTGTAATCCCGTGATCCTGCTCTGTCAGAGACTGGAATGCCACTTCACCGGTTCAGAGATTTGAAATCCCAGAGGCTTAATCTCCTTTCTGTACCAGCGTGTACGGACAAGAGGCACACTAATTGGTCAGCCCTGCCACATTGATGGCACTGACCAATCAGAATCCCTCTAGCCTGTCCTGTCAGCGCTGTGAGGAGAGGAGAGAAAGCCAGGAGGATTTTAAGTTCCTGGACTGGTGAAGCAGCGTTTCGGTCCATGACAGAGCAGTATAGGGGGAGTGAACCGGGGGAGGGTTAGGGGGTCCAGTGTAAAGTCCAGTCCAGTGTAAAGTCACCCCTACAGGTTTTCTGTAAAGGTCAACTTATGCTTTAATGCATTCTCTGCATTAAGGTAAAAATGTCCCAGTGCATTACCCCCCCCCAAATACTTACCTGAATCCTTACTTGATCCAATGCTGTGCTTGCCTGCATTCCACAGGACAGAAAGGCAGTAGTGGGAGCTATTGGCTCCTGGTGCTGTCAATCGAAAAGCAGAGAGCCGGAGGTGGGGCCAAGACGTGATATGTGTGTCTATAGAGACACACAGCCCAACATGGGAGCCAGCCTGCAAGTGCGCCCTCATAGGAAGCCGCTTCCTATGATGGTACACGGAGAAGAGGAGGAGCCAAGAGCACCGGCAGAGGACCCAAGATGAGGAGGTTTAGAGATGCTTTGTGCAAAACCATTGCACAGAGCAGGAAAGTATAACAGGTTTGCTATTAAAAAATAATAGGCTCTACAACCTCTTCAACCCGTATAGCTCTAATTTTTTAAACTACATTAACATCAAAAGATAGCAAACAACCCTTAATGTGTATTTCCACTTTTTCAGTCAATTTAAAAAAAAAAAACACTATATGTTTTCCCATTCACACAGCATGCCTAAAACTTATTCTAATAAAAAAAAAAATCTTACCTTTCAGATGTTTTTCTAGCGTAGATGTTATGGCTGTTTGCAAGTTTGGAACAAACACCAGAAGACACTCAGATGAGTGTAGATGGGTAGGCCGCACACCCCATAAAGTGCATAAGAAATACGAAAAAAAAGCCCTATCGGGGCTTTAAAGCAGCCAATGAAATGCAATATAAGTAGTTGAAAAAATTCAATTTTATTGGTACAAAAATTATGAATAGTATATTAAAAAAGACATTGAGAATGAGTACTGACTATTAGAGTCAGGACATGAACTGGATATGGCGTACAGTAGCAGCGGACAAAGCATACAATTAAAACCAATGCAAGACACAATGTGCCAAAGGGCAACCAGCGTATTCACAAGTGTTGAATCCTTAAAAGTAAGTAGCAACAGACACTGCCTATAAAATAAGGGCAATATACAATATGGTATATGTGGAACAACGAAGGTTGTATGTGTGAATTCTGACGCGTTTCGACCCTTCCCGGGTCTTCTTCAGAGGATGGTTGTCCACTGTAAAAAGGTCAACATGTATCAAACATAACATCAAATAACATCAAAAGAGAGTGGTCTCTCTTCAGTTAGTTCCTTCTCAAACTGAGCCTTGACATGCCTTATTCTAAAGCCTAGTACACACGGCCCAAATCTTGCATCGGCTGGTTCAATAAAAACCTGCCGACATTCGGGCCGTGTGTACTGCAGCTGGTCCGACAGTGGCATGACCGCTGAAAAAGGTCTGCTGTTCAGCTCCCGATCAATGCTGAGATTGCTGACCATAGCGTTCTGGCGGGGGGGTGGTCCCCCTGTAAGAGGGGGGTGGTCCCCCTGTAAGAACACAATAGAACAGTGGGGGAGATCGCTGTACTAACATCAGACCTGAGCTGTCAGGTTTTTTTTTTCATTCAGCCCACTGGGTTGAATTAAAAAAAACTTGTAGTGTGTACTAGGCTTAAGTAATCATGCCCCTTATACTACATCCAACTGTAAATTTGTGTACTGCAGCTTTTGTCTCTTCAATGTACTCAAGGGTGCCCTGGGTCTTTCATAACTCTGGCAATACCCCTGATTGGTATCCTTTAAGAAAACGGAACTACACATTTTTTTTAAATTTTACTTTAAATGTTTAAAAAAGAGAAAAGCCACTATTGTGGGTCTGGTAGACTGGCTGGAGGATCAGATGTTCAATATTTTTCACTGGCTATGAATCACATCAATCTGCGTCAAATTGTAATCTCGGCAGATCAATTTACCACCTCGATTAATGAATATTGTGATCACATATTAAAAATGTAATGACTAGAAAATTTCACAGCCAACTGAATACCAAACAATAAAATAAATAACTTGTGACTTTTTCTTCAACCTGCAATGCAGTTCTTTGAATAACTTTATTACACATTGTTTCATGAGAAAATAGCAAATTCCTTTCTGTGAAACTTGCTTAGAGGCATGAGAATTGACCTTCACTTATATTTTTGTGACCTCTGGAATAAATTTAATTCATTACCACAAAAAACTGCTCATAATGCTTCTGTCATGTGAAAATTATAGTCAGCAATTATGTTGAGTCACATCACATCACGAGGTCAACAATCAAACATTCAAAGTTAATGTTATGTTGCCTTTGTTCTGCCATGGAAAAGTAGAATACCTTAAGCATGTTTGAGGAATGTTGATCTCAAATGTTTTTGAAAGAACAACCTGTGGCTAAATTATTACATAAAATATATTACATATAAACTGTAGTACAGAATATTATATTAGAATATTTCGCTTTAACATTTTTTTGTAGTTTTTTAATTTTATTCTAGTTTTTTAACAGTATAAGCTGATAATAACTTATATTTTATATCTAAATTTAAAGTAATATATACAAACTTTTGAATAAACTACACAACAAAGGATTACCATAGCACTATGAGTTGGAAAGCGATAACGAAAAAGGCGCAGATTGCTGCGAGTTTTGTTTGTTTGATTCAAACCTCAGACTAAAGATAGCATAGGTAAAACAATGTTTCACATTTGAAAAATAGACTAGAACTTTACTTGCTGGCTGAATAGAAAATTACATAATTTTAAAATGAATTTTTTAATATTCACCTGAATTAAAAAATGTTTTATTTAAATCCTGGCCCTAATATATAAATAAGGTCACACAAAAAATATGTTATGTGAATATTTAAAAACATATTTTAATATAGTTGGTAAGGCACTAGGTAGAGTCAGAACTTACTTACTTAAAGGGGTTGTAAACCCTCGAGGGTTCTGTAGTGCTGCAGCCCCCCCAGCCCCGCTGTTTTACTTACCTGAACGCTGTCTTTCTCCGGCCGGGAACGAGCACACCAGCTCTAGCTTGTGTCTCGTGTCCTGATTGGATAGATTGATAGCAGCGCAGCCATTTGCTCCCTCTGCTGTCAATTAAATCCAATGATGCGGGCACCTGGGGGCGGGGCCGTGTCCTGCTTTCAGTGTGAATACACACAAAAGCAGGACTCGGGAGCACGCCCGCATGGGTGCCCACCAAGGAGAGCGCTTCTCCAACGTGGACACCTGATGAGGGGAGGAGCTACCAGTTCCCCTGGGGGACCCCAAAAGAGGTAGATCAGGGCCACTCCGTGCAAAACTAATTGCACAGTGGAGGTAAATATGACGTTTGTTATTTAAAAAAAACAAAAAACGAGGGTTTACAAACCCTTTAAAGTGGTGTTCCAGCCGAAATTATACTTTTTAAATAAAAATACCCCTATAATACACAAGCTTAATGTATTCTAGTAAAGTTAGTCTGTAAACTAAGGTCTGTTTTGTTAGTTTATAGCAGTAGTTTGTTATTTTATAAACTTACAGCAGGCGGTGGCCATCTTAAGTGTGGGCATCTGAAGCCAGACTGTATTTCTTCCTGGATCTCATCCTTGCAGATCTCGCACATGCTCAGTGCAGCACAAGCAATGTAATAGGTTTCAGGTCAGGTTTCCATAGCAACGGCAGTTTCAGAGGAAGTTGCCGCACCTTCCCAGAAGGCATTGCAAACAGGAAATGATGCGATGGGCCGCGGCCAGGGAGGAGGAAGTGAAAAATGAATACAGCAGATATACAGTAGGTGCTGAGAAAAAAAAAAAATATCCAATTTGTTTACAGTGCACAGTTTAGTGAGGGATGCTGAAGAGTTGTAAAAGAGGGTGGAACTCCACTTTAAACTGAGAGGCAATCATGTAAATTCTGGCACCTGTGCAGGTCTTCACAAATGTTTAACAAACATCAGCCCCCTGCTTCAGTCTCCCACCTTGCGATTTTTTATAAATTTACAGCCCCTTTCACACTGTCGGACCGTTCAGGTCCACCTGTCAGTTTTGTCGGCGGACCTGAACGGGCGCTCAATGCTAGTCTATGGAGCGACGAATGTCAGCGGTGACATGTCCGCTTACATCCGACCCGGTCCGATCCGCTAAAATCAGATGGATGGCCCTACGTTCGCATTCGTCCCTGGCGGATCGGATTGGAGGAGATCTGATGAAAACGGACATGCTGTGCTCCCGCGATCTCCCGCTGAGCTGGCGGACAGAGGCGGACTCTGTGGCAGCAGATCCGTCTTGTGGGAATGAAGCCTTACTGTCTTTGTTATGACATTTTATTAATATATACTGTCATTAATTGGATTATTTGTTTTCTATTCATTATTTGATTACTATATCCCTGTGGCTCACTCATGTGGCACTTTTGACTGAGAGCCCCACTTCCCTTGCACAGTGAGTGGATGAGTTTTCAGCAGTACTTATGTACTCCATATTGTGGTTCCCAGTACCTTTATATATTTTTCTGATACATTGAAACCGTAGTAATGCCCTTGACATTAATTATTATAAAATAGATAGCTGGAGATTAGTAGGATTAGGTTAACATACTTTATGGTCAGTAATTTCTGTTCATTACAGTGACTGCTGCAATGACTTCTGCTACATGAACAAATGTTTGCTTGTAGACTTTACAAAATGCCAATTTACTTTTTAATTCTTGTTCAGCACTGACTCCCATAAAAAATGAATACGCTGTACTGTTTATAAATGCATTCATGTAAATAAAGATGGCTATTGACAGAATATAACATCATGGATAATGTAGGGGTACATTTCTGAGTGTTTGATAGTGTGCTGTAAACCTTAGGACTATTTTGTGAGTTTTCCCAGGTAAATTATGCTCTATATCTCATGGGAATTGTTTATTAATATGAATTACTAAACCTAAAGTGAGTGGGAAGATCTTCTGTTGCATATTTAGTTGTAGATAAATGCTAATTACAATTGCCTTTGTACTCCAGCAAGAACTGAACAATGTGTTTTAGCATTGGACAATGTTATTTGATCTGTTAGAAGATGAGTGCAGCGGTGGTGAAGAACATCTTTATTCATCTTGTCATCTTTTTACTGCTTGCCAGCACTTAATAGCACAGACAGACCAACCCTGCTGTGCTTCAGGCAATCCCTTTTAGAGGAGCTTATTTGACAGCTAAGTTCAACCACTAAATAACTTGACATGGATTATGATTATAAATGTCTTGAAGTTGCCTTTACTTAGAATTGCTAACATATGCTAATCATATTAAGAGATTATTTAGCCTGCATTATTGTTAACATGTCTCCTACTAAAATATACTGAGATAACATAATATATAATGCAATCCGTTGGTTCTGTTAGTCATTAATACATGCTAGATAAAGCCTAAGTACTTTTTCTTTTCTTTAAACTTTGTATAGTGCTTAGAAAACACATTATATAGTTACTTTCTGCTTATTTTCTATTGGGCAAGCAAAGCTACAGCTCCCTACCAAGATCATTTTAGGCACAGACATGACCCTCTAACCCCTCAGAAAGGCCCTTTGACAATGCAACAGAGGTTAAACTAAAATATTTGAGTGTTAGATTTATTGTGATTAAAATGATGATTATGGTGTCACTTTAAAATAAAAACCTACAGGAGCCTGCACATTCCTTCAGCAGTGTTGGCAACCATCAGTAATTTTACTGGCAGACAGTAAAAAATGGGCACTTTTCTCCTGCCAGTAAATGCTAGTGACAGGAAAAGGTTGCCAGTAAAAAACATGGCTGTAATGCTTGGCTCAGAACTGAGCAGGACTGTCAGTGCTGTTTGGAGTGGACTGAAGGGACTACCTGGCATGGAGAGAGACTGTCACTATGACTAAGGAGGGGACATGTCGGGAGGTGTCACCATCATCTGTTCTGCTACACACTGCTGTCAGTGTCACTGTGAGTGCAACTGCCCATTTTAATTTCTTGCCCTCCTGAGTCCTGTCCCTGAGCTACTTACTATATTGAAAATAAAATAAAAATATGTTTCTTTGCCTTAATATCTACCTTAAATCACATTTCTAATTGCATATTGTGTTTGTTTGTAGCCTAAATACTGAAATTTACACTTAAATCTGCAATTTTGTAACTTTTGGAAATGCTAGTAAAAACTTGGCCAGCGCAAGCACAAGTGGGGGGTCACAGGAGAGCACTAAAGCATGCTGTATTGTGAACACCATTAAGAAGGAACACTAAAAACTTGGCAAGGTCAGTAAATTTTGGGTGTCGTGTCAGTAAATTTCAATCTGGTAGGTTGGCAACACTGACTTGCAGCAGCCTCCAATAATGTGTCGTTTTGGCCAAATCACACAGATTTCTATATGACCATTATTTCATGACTTGCCATCAATAGAAATGTGCAGGGGGCAGGAAAAAGAAAACAAGCCTTGGCAATATCAAAAAGTGTCGGAGCAACCTAGTATTTGGCCATGATAGGCTACTGGAGGTTGTTGCAGGCAAGTGAATGTGCATGTAACACTTCATTAAGATTGAACTCCGTGTAGCTATGGCAAAAGCACGATTTTACCCCAGTATAGATTTATCAAAAAAATAAATTTTTACATACAGGGAAAGAAGCTGTTTTGATACCATTTTTTGTATGTCCTGGACAGCAGTATTTCGATTGGGAGAGGGAGGGTAGAGCAAAGGGATGACCTCATCAGGGTGCTGCTGCTCTTTTACTTTTCAGTCACAGGGTTGAGCGCCTCTTAGACAAGTCTGTATTGCACAACGTCAGTAAAATTTGCAGGAAGGATAAAGGGTACTGTATACTGAACCTGGCTGCACTATCATTTAGAAGTGCCATAATCTCAAGATTATCTCAAAATAAATGGAAATCCTTTGGCAAGTTAAAAAGTTCCCATATTCATATTTAAACCATGGTTTTTGTGTCTAGAGCAACTGGCTTTCACATCCTAACAATAAGGCAGGATGTGGGGATAGCTAACTGGGAGTTTTTCAGCCAGGCTTTCCAAGTTTCCTACAGTAAAATTCTGCAGAAAAGTCTATTGTTTTAAAACAAATGGTAAAATGCTTTATGGAGCTAATTTATTAAAGCTCATGAGAAATAAATGAAAAAAATGCTGATATGTTCCATACACTTAAAAAAAAAGGTAATGCTAAAAAGGTAATGGTAAAAGTTTTTTTTTTGGATGGGATTTTTTAGGCACCAAATGTGACAAAAAAAATATTTCAAATTTTATTGATGCAAAACTTTTAAAAACAAGACCATATCATACAAAGCAACATATTTTTAAAAGAAGACCACTGAATATTGCAATCATGTGACATTAACAAAATCAACAACTGTTATTGGGCATTATCCACTGTCCTCCATGCTGGTTGTTTGAAACATGTCTTACTCATGTGCAGCACTGGTTTAACTCTTTTGGCTCCTTAACACAATCACTTGTTCTTTATGGTACGGACACTTTGTGGGTATTCCTTCAAAGTTTTTTGGGGGCTGACTTAATGATGGTGCCTTTTCATGCATTTTGGCTGCCTGTGCCTTGCATAGTGCTGTATGATGTGTTTGTGTGGGTTGCTGTACCCTTTTGGTAGGTACCACTACCTTAGGATTTTAAATACTTCTGCATCAGTTTGGATCCACTAATGACAGTCAGTGTACTCTCCCTTTATTTTTTACCTTTAATAAATCAACATGCTGTTTTCCCCCTGATGAAGACTCTTTGGAGTTAAAACGTGTCGGGACTTCTATGCTATATATTAATAACATATATGGGAGAAAAAAAACGCACTTACAAATGACAAAAGGTAAAAAACTAGATAAACAGCAGCGACTCAAATGTGTGATATCACAAAAAACAACATAGTATAAAACAGAGTCGCGCTTAACTGACATATACAGCACCAAACATCTAATAATGAACAGTCCTCCTTATTGGAAAAGAGTAATATGAGAAGCAAGGTAATAAGTAGACAGCAGTGCCAAAATCTTAAAATTTTAATTCATAGTCCATGTGTAGACTTTCGGACACAATTTAGTCCCCTTCAATCCCCTGTGCAATGGACACCATATGAAACCTCCACCGGTGATAAGGAATGCCTGCTTACCAGATATGCTGGACCCTTAGAAAGGCCAGTAACGCTTGTGGCTGATTACCCCACCAGGGCCTTTGGGTTACAATCCGACCAAAGATCTGTGGTCTTGCAGGCGATCTCTCTCTCTCCAGATGTTAGGGATCTCCCACTCAAAAATAGTAATGAAAACTCCACATCGTGTAAATCCAACGATTTATTGGTTTAAAAGCATCTCTCATACATGGAGGAATGATAAAACACCGGCCGCTAAAAAACATAAAACGAGCACCCGCACTTCCAGGACTCATAAGTCGGGATGTTCTACGCGTTTCATCAGAGATTGACATCGCCCCGTCATCACCTTTTATATATAAAATCAAGAACCAAGCCTCGTTCTGATACTCGAGGACTCAGTTAACAATCAAGCCTCATTTTGACATCAATAAGCTCAGTTGGACAGCAAGCCTCATTTTGAGGTTAAGCTGGACACCAATGGTATTTCCTACGTTATAAGGATTCCCCACCATTAAACTTCAAAAAAGCAAGAAATAAACATATACAAGAGCAAAGAACACCTAAACTTAAACTTTTAAGTTTAACTGGTTAATAAATGCCCACATAACCACTTCCAAAGCCGGACATTGCAGAAAAATCTTGCATGATTGGACCCGGAAGTGGGCAGAATGTTCGCAAAAGGGACACTCTGCTATACTGTCCTCTCCAGGAAGCCCTACATATTGCACCAGAAGTCATAAGAGTCATTCTGAGGGGTGTAATTGTCAAAAAAAATTAAATCAAAATAAAAAATAAGAATAAAAAATGAATAAAAACTCCATAGTCCAACCTCTAAACATTATACAGTAATAAAAAAAAATCTTATTGAAATCTTTAATTAAAAATTTACAAATAAAAACATTAAAAATATGTAATTAATTTTAATATGACATAGTATCTATTATTTGGGGGTAATACCCTCCTGGGGTCCATATAATACCTCATAATGTACATACATGATTAACTTTACTCCTAAACCTAATCAAAAAATGGTTCCAAAGGTATTTACATAGTCAGACTTTGTGAGCAACATACATTGCAATTCGTCCACACATGATATTACTCTAAGGGTAATCCACCCCGATACCTGTTGACTATGAGTTATCTACAAAGGCATTGACGTCTACGTCCATATTGAGGCCCAATGGGAAAAACATCCAACCTTGAAAATCCATTTCATTTCAAGTTGTGAGATCCCCCTTACTAGTTAGCCACCCCTCCAAGGTGGACTGTATCTGTCGATGTTCATAAATATGGTATTCTTAGGATCCTAGTTATGTACCAACATGTAGTGTTTCGAAAACCCTTCCTGATATTATTGATGTGCTCGTTTAGTCTCACCTGTAGGGCCCGCTTGGTCCTGCCCACATACTGGAGTCCACAAGGACATTGTAACAAATAAACAACTAAACAACCCCAATAACGGTTGTTGATTTCCTTATTGTCACATGACTATAATATTCAGTGGTCTGCTCTTAAAAATATGTTGCTTTGTATGACACGGTCTTCTTTTTAAATGTTTTGTATCAATATAATAAGAAATTTTTTTTTCATTATTTTGTCCCGTTTGGTGCTAAAAAATCCCATCTAAAAAAAAACTTTACCAACATTCTATATTATTAAGGATGGTGCCATTCACTCCATGTCTAGCATGAGCTTTTTGGGGGTTTTTAAAACGTATTTTTGTACTAATTTCTGAATACGTATGAATTAGCTAGCATGTATCCCTTGCCCTTCTTTAGGTGAAAAATAAGGTGAGTTTAAAGTGAAATGTATGGGTAGATGTTCTGCATTGGATCAATTATGCCCATATATAGACTAACTGTTGACAGCATAAGAAAAGGTGACACTTCAAGTAAATTATCTTTTTTTGATTGTACTTTTCTCGCTGATCTTATTTTCTGATTTTGCCAGGTGTTGTTTGGAAAAACTATAAAAAGCAGTTAAGATAAGCTGGCATCATGCCATGATGTGGATTTCTGGAAAATTCCTGCTGCCTAATTTAAGCCTATAATTAATTAAATGAACCTTACTATGCAATATCAAGTGATAAGAATCACTATCACTATGTGAAAAAAAAACATTTATATTGGTGGGAATGCAGCACTTGCTTTACCCCAACTTTTTATTTTTGTATTTGTGTGTGATTATTCATTCAGGATTGTGTAGTGGTCATTGAAGAGTAAGGGGATCAAATCAAATCAGGAGTTTCTAGAGATAGTGAACAATAAAATAATGATAAAGACAGTTTAAGTCATTAAAATACATTGTTACCCTTTCAGTAACTGCCATCTATACTTTCAAATTTGTTATTTATGGAATTAAAAAAAATATATTAATGAAGCTTTTCAAGTATGTTGAAAACAACACCTGATATGATAAGGTATATCTTCCTCTAGATCCTATACTGTAAATATGGCCAATACTTTGTTGTTTGGAGTCAGGAATTTTGTACTGACAGGGAATGTGTGAGAGAATTATACTGCCACAAAAAGAAAATATTTTCTCACATCTTTCTGACCCTAATCACCCTAACTTTATCCTTAAGCTGATAATAATCTTTAAACTTTAATTTCTTTTTCAAGTTGCTAATTTTTTACCAGGACAGGAAATAGAGGAGAGTCCCCTAATGGGACCACAGGCAGAAATAAAAACCTGACCTAAGGATCCAATATCCTCCACTCCAGAATTTTTTTCTCGAATTACAGTTGGTCATTCCCCCTGAATAAACCCTTAAATTAACCAGGAAACTTAACATTTAAAGCAAAACAGTCCTGTACAAAAAGGATTAACTAGCAGCAACCTGTAAGAAAAAGATTAATAATGCTTCCCTGTCCAGAGGGCAGTGACTCCAAACTTTACTCTTTAGCAGAGCTATGACCACTGAGAGTATATGACACTTTTGGGTGTGTCAGATGCTGCATCCCACACTTAATGCTCTGGTTCCATGCGCTGGCTGTTATCTTACTGGGATAGTGACAACTATCCCAATGGAGATATGATAACCCGCTGTTTCCTTAAAATGGGTCTTGGACGTGATGTTACCATCCCTATCCCAAGCTAATTCTAGGTCTAGGTTTTTATTTTTGCTACAGATTCCAGTTCACCACCCAGTGGATTCAAAGGGAGCTGCAACACCTAGAACAACCAAATTGGCTCCTATTCACACAGGCCATCCCTGTATCTAATTAGGATTGTATTTGAACTGCGCAAACTGGTTAATGTATGTTTTATTACAATTTTATTAGTACATTTAAATCTATGTTATAAAAAAACACATTATGTCCACTACCATCCAAGCAACATGGGAGAAATACATATATTATTCAATATGACACCAAAGACAAGTAGATCAACACATTACGCTGGACAACGAGCTTCTTCAGGAACCACCTTCTTGTCTTCAATATAATATATCAAACATGTACAGTATCTCACAAAAGTGAGTACAGCCCTCACATTTTTGTAAATATTTTATTCTATCTTTTCATGTGACAACACTGAAGAAATGATACTTTGCTCAAATGTAAAGTAGTGAGTGTACAACTTGTATAACAGTGCAAATTTTCTGTCCCTTCAAAATAACTCAACACACGGCCATTAATGTCTAAACCGCTGGCAACAAAAGTGAGTACACCCCTAAGTGAAAATGTCCAAATTGGGCCCAAAGTGTCAATATTTTTTGTGGCCACCATTATTTTCCAGCGCTGCCTTAACCCTCTTGGGCATGGAGTTCACCAGAGCTTCATAGGATTCCACTGGAGTCCTCTTCCACTCCTCCATGATGACATCACGGAGCTGGTGGATGTTAGATACCTTGCTCTCCTCCACCTTTGGTTTGAGGATGCCCCACAGATGCTTAATAGGGTTTAGGTCTGTAGGCATGCTTGGCCAGTCCATCACCTTTACCCTCTGCTTCTTTAGCAAGGCAGTGGTCATCTTGGAGGTGTGTCTGGGGTCGTTATCATGTTGGAATACTGCCCTGCGGGCCAGTCTCCAAAGGGTGGGAATCATGCGCTGCTTCAGTATGTCACAGTACATGTTGGCATTCATGGTTCCCCCAATGAAATGTAGCTCCCTAGTGCCGGCAGCACTCATGCAGCCCCAGACCATGATACTTCCACCACCATGCTTAACTGTAGGCAAGACACACTTATCTTTGTACTCCTCACCTGGTTGCCACCACACACGCTTGACACCATTTAAACCAAATAAATTTATCTTGGACTCATCAGACCGCAGGACATGGTTCCAGTAATCCATGTCCTTAGTCTGCTTGTCTTCAGCAAACTATCTGCGGGCTTTCTAGTAGGCTTGTGCAATTCGTTTCGTATCGAATCAAAATTCGTCCGAATATAACAAATTTCGGACATTCGGAAGCATTCGAATATCCGAACAAAGCAATTACGAATAAAACCTAATCCGAACTAAATTCTACCATAAATAGTCGTTGTTTTCGGCATAATTCGTTAATGCTTTAACGCGGCGTAATGCATTCGTAATCGCTTTGAACGAAAATTTGAATGCACTCGAATGTCCGAAAGTTGCAAATACAGACGAAGTCGAATGCTTACGAATGCATCCGAAAGTTGCAAAATACAGACGCATTCGAATACTTACGAATGCATCCGAATGTCCGAGAGTTGCACAATTCATACGAATTTCAATTTCAGTGTGAATTCATTCGTTATTCCGGATACAGTTCTTTTAGCCAATCACTTGATTCCTTGGGGGCTGGATTACTGGCATGGAGTAATTTACAGTCCAATCAGCTGCTTTCTTTTGTGCTGGAGGTTGGATTAGGGGTAAAACTTTACTGCACATGCCTGCCTGGTGGTAACTGAGTGAGAAAGGGAGATTGAGCAGAGGAGGGGAGACATTTGAGAAGCAGCAGAAGACAAGAGAGTCCAGTCTTTTTTCAAGATGGATTCAAGCTCTCAACATGAGGTTCCACCTCCTGTTACCAGCCGCAGCAGTGACACAGCAACAACAACCACTACCAGCACCTGTGAGTACCTTGTACCACCATTGTCTGTGTCATGTATGTCAGCATCTGTATTGCCAGGCCCAGACAGTCGTACTTCCACCACCAGTACTACACAAAGTTCCAGTAGTCGACGTCGTGTTGTTAGGTCTCACAGTTCTGACTTTTCAAAGGGGAGGCAAATGAAGCAGCAGGAGCAGCTTTCCTGTCCTGCTTCAGTGCCTCATCCACAGCTTTCAGGCAGAGCTAGCAGCTGCAAAAGGCCAAACTCTCATACTATGACTAGCAGTAGTGCTGTGCTAAGGCCACCCTCCAAACAGAAAAGGTCAGAGAGGGAAACTGTAGGTTCAAAAAAATCCCCTACTAGCAGGGCTAAGAGGTCCTGCTCTGAGACCAGGAAGCAGTCATCATCTACATCTATTGCATGTCGTCGCCTTTTTCAGGATCTTCCCCAAAAAACAACCTGCACAATTACTAGTGCCAGTTGTGTCACCACCACCTCCGCTATGGGCACTTTGGGAAATGTGGTGACACCAAGTATTTTTTACAGGAAAGGCCTGACAGTACCACCAACACATACTTTTCATTCTGATCCATTTAAGCAGCCTAAACGTGAAATAATAGAATATGAGCAAGACATTTTGCGTGCTCATAGTTCCACCACCACCACTCACATTGGCACCACCATCACCACTGAAAAAATGACATCTGCAGGTCATACAAGTAATGAGGGCGATTTTTTAGGCACATTTCCCATTAGCTGTCCGAGAGAAACGGGAATTCAGCAGGACCCCCCAACATCTGATGGTGATAAATCCTCCTTCATAAACGTGGAAGATTCAGATTATACCCTAACCCTACCTTTTAATCTCGATCAGGAACCAAATATTGATGAGATAGAATATTCTTCCCATATTAAATGTGATTCCCCACTGTTGTATTCCCCTGAAAGAACAGCACCGGTGGCACCTGTCTCTCCTGTTCCGGTTGAGTCTCCCATTAACATTAGAGCTGCCAGCAAAACTGTTGGTCAAGTAACTTCCTTTACTATCCCTGACATGAGGCCACCTCCCGTTTTATCTCAAAAACACAGCAGCATAGCAGAGTGCACAGGCCAGGCTACAACCCAAATGAAGCAACTTGCTTCAGCATCTGCAGCTGAAGAGGAAACGCTCTCAAAAAAATCTTCACCACACACTGGCAGCACCCGTCGTTCAAAAATTTGGGAGCATTTCGTGACAGTTGGTGATGGCCGCACAGCTGCATGTAAACTATGCGGCAGAGAAGTAAGCCGTGGGAGACTGTTGGGTCATCTCACGAACGCTGGGATGAAGCAACACATGCTTACCCACCACAGGCCAGTGGTGCTGAGGGAAGAAATGGGTGTGGCTCCCCCATCTACCACCACCATTACCAGCAGCAGTGTCAAAGTCACAGCTACTTCTGCAGCTGCAGGTCATCATACTAAAATGGCAAAGACATCCATACAGCCCACTATAGAACATTTTGGAGGGGTACATTACCGGGGTATGTCTAAACAGCAATCCCGTAAAATTACGCGCCTCATCGGACAACTTATAGCTGTTGGGGGGGCTTCTTTCAATTTTGTGGAAGGGGAGCCCTTCAAGCAGCTGATGCAGGCTGTGGCACCACAATATCAGGTCCCTTCACGCACCACATTCAGTAGAATGGTAGTGCCCTCACTGTACCGGTCATGTGTTGGGGTTTTGAAGGATTTGCTGGGGAAGGCTGCTGGCCAATCAGTTCACTTCACAACTGATTTATGGAGTGCTACAAGTGGCCAGCATGCCTTCCTGTCCTTGACTGCCCATTGGTGGCAGCCCAATGTGTCGCAAGATGTACAACCAACACCAAAAAAAACTCCAAGGTCAAGAAAAACCTCAAGCGCTGTGGCCAGTGCCACTGCCACAGTGCACAAGACAGGATTGCACTCCTTCCTCCTCCATGCTGAGGTGATGGATCAGCAGCACACATCACACAATATTCTAAATGCACTTCAGAAAATGATAGGGAAGTGGCTAGGGGAACAGGCAGGCACGAACGTCAAAATGGGATTTGTTGTCAGTGATGGTGGAGCTAACATGACAAAGGCTATCCGTGATGGAGGGTTTGTTGGTGTGCGCTGCTGTGCACACATCCTGCATCTAGTTGTTAGGTGTGCTCTTGATGATAATACTAACAGTGGAAGGTTAGCAGCACTTTTAGAGTCGTGCCGGAAAATTGCTGGTCACTTCCACCGTAGTGTGAAGGATAGCCACCTTCTCAGGCAGGAACAGAGAAAGGCAGGTCTCGTGGAGCACTGCCTCAAACAGGATGTTGGAACGAGGTGGAACTCTACCTTACATATGCTAGAGCGTATACTCGAGCAACAGAGGGCAATTCATGCAATGTCATGTGAACATTTTATTGGTATTGCCAGACCACTAGGCAGGGAGGACTGGGTCATGATTGACCAAGTTGTCACAGTGCTCAGGCCTTTTGAGGATGTCACTGAAAATTTAAGCAAAGAGAGTGCTAGCCTGGCAGAAGTGGTTCCCCTCTTTGCACACCTTTCTAATAAAATAGATTCCTTCCTTTCCAATAGGGAAAGATGGCCTGGTGGCAAAATACTTGCAGAAGTTGATGCCCTTCTGAGGAGACTGAAGGAGCAACTCAGTTGGCGCATAAAAGAGCTCATCGACCCTCGCCCCGAGTTCATGTTAGCCACAATTTGTGACCCCAGAATAAAAGGCAAAATAGCACTCTGGAAAAAGACTCTCACCACCTGGCGGGATATATTGATAGAGAGGGTACGTGAGAGGGAAAGGCAAATGGGAATACAGTTAGAGGAGGGAGAAGAAGATGAGCTGGAGATGTCTGGTGATGATGATACTCTGTTAGCTAATACTAGCAGCACTGCTGCCAGTGCTCACTCCTCCAGAGCATCAGCCTTTTGGGCTGAGGCACTTGACAGTTTTGTGGGACCCACTAAACAGCCCCCTAGAAAAGAAAAAAGTGCTGGTGACATAGTTAGGGCTTACCTAGCGGAACCTCCTTTGCCCCCCAGTACAGATCCCTTAAGTTTTTGGGATGAGAAGAAGGGTGTGTGGCCTGCTTTGTCCTCGGTAGCCCAGGAGCTTCTTTCCTGTCCCTCAACCACGGTCCAGAGTGAGCGGGTGTTTTCTGTAACAGGAAATATTTTATGCCCTCAGCGCTCACAATTGCTCCCCCAGCTCTTAGAGCAAATGGCTTTTTTAAAAGTCAACCTGCCAAAGCTTGGTTACCCTGCTCTTGAGTTTGATGCTGAATAAAAAAACTCATCCATGTTAACATAATTTTGAATTCTCCACCTGACCGAGTCCCACGTCTCCCCTAAGGTCCTCATTCCATGCCAGAAATCATCAGATATCCCATCCTGACCATTTATGTGAGGGCTTAAATATGGTAGTTAGTTACTCCATGTCTGACCCTATACCATCCAAATATAATGAACAACTGAGATGGTCAGGTTGAAAACAAACTTCCATTTGGTTTGTGATGATTTGGCATGGAATGATCACCTACTAAGTCCCACCTCATACCTCCTGCTCTGCCATTTTCCTGTCCAAGGTTAGCTACTGATCTGGTAGTCTAACTTAAATAGTTGTCCTTTTGAGACAACTGTGTCATTTATTTAGTATCATAAAAAATAAATGGGACAGCTGTATCTTTTGTACATATTAAAACTTTAAAACATTCAGTTCGTGAAACTTACCTGCTAAAAGTCCTCCTAACTCCTGTTGTTTCCACTCCCCCTGCCTTCTTCTCAAATCTCCAATACTTAGGACACTGGAACACAAACGCATTCCCTTTAAGTTTGGTATAAGCAACACCATGAAGGGGAAAGGCAAACCGTTTGGCAGTGCGACAGCGCACACGGTCATGCAATATAGCAGGAAAGCACAGACCATGCATGAGTGCAAACAGCACCTTGGAGGATTGCCTTCTGTCGGGGTTTCACTACCTTGACAGGTGTCAAATCTGGCTCAAGCTGCTGGATTTGTATTTATTAAGTTAAAAATGTTGTAGTTTTGGTTGTTGTGTTATGCAGCTTGCCAACCTGGCTGTTGCTTGCTTAGTTACTCCTATACTTGTAGTACTGGTGGTGGAAATAGTGGTGATACTGAGTCTGCTGCTATGCTAATATACCTACAGACACATGAAAATGAAGGCCTACAATGGTACTACGAGTCTCCTATACCCCCACCACCAAAATGTTTTTTTGTTCAACCCTCTAACGGCACCTACATCGTGGCAAAAAGTTTTTTGCTGCTAATATATCCAGTTCACCAAGAAATTCATGCAATTTCCAGGCCACATTGTTGGCAATATGGCAATTGTAAGTTGGCAATCTGGAAAGTCATCATCCACAACAAGGAAGGAAAGACTGTTATCGCGTTGCCGTGAGTCAGAAATAGGTGAGTTGCTCAACTGCCCACATACTCCCCCATCCATCATTGATTTCCATTAATTTATGTAACTCTTGTTTTATTTGCCAATGTAGTGTAAGTACCACTGGAATGAGTGGATGAGACTTCATCATGACAGACACATACAAGTTGAAGACTTCACAGGTACGCATTAACCATACACATCTTTTAGGATGTAAAAATAACGGCAAACATGTATGTAGGGATGCACAATAGCAGTATTGGATACTAGTAATTATTTCTCTGTACTCGTCTTCAATACCAAAGACCATTCAGGTGCATCCAGGTACTGAGTGTGACGCCAGCTTCACAGTTTATCAGGAAGCCAGGCCTCCCAGATTCTTGATTGGCAGTCATTTGTTATTGACGAATACAGATCAAAAATTGCTCGTATCCAATATCGGTATCAGTGCATCCCTACATAGAGGGAATCTCAAGTGATGCATGTTCATTTCAAACCTAAAATCAAGAAAGCAGTATACTGAACACTTATACACTTTTCCAGATCATTATATGTTGTAGTCCAAAGTTTCTGTAGCAGAAATGGAAATAGTATTAGTATTCATTACTAATACTTTTTCCATTTCTGTTACTGCAACTTTGAACTAGAACATATAATGATGCGGAAATAAAAAGAGAATAGTAAGGTCAGCGAGCCAGTATAATACCTAGCTAAATCTAAATTAAGTTGTTGGTGACAACTGGCAAAGATGTTCTTTTTAAGTTGATGATTACCATGTGTGATAGCATGTGTGTTATTATCAAGCAATAAGCAACCAGATATGTAATAAAGTTTTTAAATTATCACATAATAATCAAAATAAAGGCACTAAAGTATGCTTTTATTTGGCGAAAATTATTTGCATTTATTTGCACAAACAAACGTAGAAAAATAACATATATGTTAACACGTATACATATATATATATACAACTCTAAACAAAATGGTGAACTGAGCTGCTTTGGGTCCTGGGGCAGAGGAAGAACTAACCCTCAGTTTTCAGAAGGAGAGGGTTCTCTGCTGCTTTCTGTACTAACAGACGAGCTCCCAGGCAATGGAGCATTGTGCCTGGAAATTGCTTCTATCAATGAGAGTCTCAAATGCTCCATTGCCTGGTTGTGCTGTTGGTTTACCCGGCTCAACAACAATTCAAAATGGTCCATTTGCTGTCTGCCTATGAGATGTATGGTCCGGGTAAGCCTTCTGATGTCCCGTGACTGCCTTCGATTTTCAGTTGTCAATCTCCTCACTTCACTAAGGAGCCTCTCAATTTGTGCAGTTAAGCCCGGTGCAGTTGGCACCCGGACAGGAGGTGGCGACTGCAGTACATGCACACTGGGAGCAGCAGTACATGGTGGCAGCAGCATGCCTGAACTTTGGCCCCTGACCTCCTCCTCTGGCCATGGGGAGAAGGCAGGAGTCTGTGACATAGCAGGTCTCAATTCTGGCTCATTCTGCACTATACCCTCCAAAATAAGGACAGGCGATTGCGGGCTGCACTGCGCTCTCCCCTCTGGCTGGTCTTGTTGATCTAAAATAGAAGAGATAGCAAATGTTGACGATAGCATTCATAAACAATTCTAGGTTACACATACAAACATTAGGGTTGATTTACTAACACTGGACACAGTGCTAACTCTGGTGAAGCTATGCAGAAACCAATCAGCTTCTAACTTTAGCTTGTTTAATTAGGCTTTCCCCAAAAAATCTGGAAGCTGATTGATTTCTCTACAGAGCTGCACCACATTTTGCACTGTAATTTTGTGTAAATCCACATCATTGTTTACTACTTTAAAACACAACACTTCACTGTATGATTTCATGGAGTATGAGTTGTGTGTATGAAAATGAATGGTAATATCTTTTATATGTTAACCTTTTCATGACTAAGCCTATTTTTGACATTTGGTGTTTACAAGTTAAAGTCCGTATTTTTTTGCTATAAAATTACTTAGAGCCCCCAAACATTATATATATTTTTTTGCAGAGAATCTAGAGGATAAAATGGTGATTGTTGCAATATTTGTTATCACACGGTATTTGTGCAGCGGTGTTTAACACAACATTTTTTTGGTAAAAGGGACACTTTCATGAATTTAAAAAAGAAAAAAACAGTAAAGTTAGCCCAATTTTTTGGTATAATGTGAAAGATGATGTTATGCCGAGTAAATAAATACCAAACACGTCACGCTTTTTAATTGCACGCACTCGTGGAATGGTGACAAACTACGGTACCTAAAAATCTCTATAGGCGACTCTTTAATTTTTTTTTACGTTTACCAGGTTAGAGTTACAGAGGAGGCCTAATGCTAGAGTTATTTATCCCGCTGTGACGATCGCGGCGATACCTCACATGTGCGATTTAACCACCATTAACATGTGCGGGCGCAACTTCCGTATGCGTTTTTTAGTGAGCGAACTCGCGGGGACAGGGGCGCTTTAAATTTTTGGATGACTTTTATTGCTGTCACAAGGGATGTAAACATCCCTTGTGACAGTAATAGGTGGTGACAGGTACACTTTATGGAGGGATCGGGGGTCTAAAAGACCCCCGATCCCTCCTTTGCACTTCACAGTATTCAGATCGCCATTTTGGGCAATTCTGAATACTGTATATTTTTTTTAAAACAGGCGCCACTGGCAACCGAGTAGACGGGAAGTGAGGTCATGACGTCGCTTCCGCATTTACAATTAGAAGACTGGAACGAAGCCGCTCTCAGCTTCGTTCCAGACTGTCAGCAGCCGGCAGTAGCCTGAGATGGCGGATTGGTGATCAGGCCTCCCGGTGGATTGGGAGGCCTGGTAAGAGCAGCAGGAGGCGGCGGGAGGGGGGGGGGGGAGTCCCCTCTCACTCCTCCGGTATAACAGCCGAGCAGCTTTTAGCCGCATCGGTTGTTATACTTGGAAAGCCGATCGCCCGCTCTACAAAACAGTGCGGGCATCTTCCCGGTATAACCCCTGAAAGTCTAAGCTGCACATCTGCGTACGCTCGGCGGGAAGGGGATAATAATGACTGTGTGTAATGTGTAGATGATTATGGTGTGTCCTGTTTCTTTATATTGGCAGCTTGTGTACTTACCCTGAGGAGTATTGGGCCGCTGTTTTCTGCCAGATGACGCTGGAGGGATACGGCTGGGGCTTTCTGTTAAAGATGGAAGAAAAGAGTCAAGGTAATGTTCCAGATAAAGTTAAGTCAACAGCGCTATTTATTTAATTATTTAAAGCCGCTTTAATTTGCACTGGAACTGTAAAATCAAATCTAAAGTTGCTAATGTATTAAAACAGATGTTATATTTTTGGGCAAATTGAACAATGAACACTTTTGTGAATATCCTTTTACATATACTATACTATACCCCCCTCTTTTATTACACAATCCCATGCTTACTTCAGTATCCTCAGTTCCCCCCCTTCACTTCACAGTTTCCCCTTCACAGTCGTGTTCTGAAGGTATGAGGTGTCATGTGTGTATGATTTTGAAAATGGACCTTAATATTTAATAATAATGTGTATTAGATGATAATGCCTGTGTGTATATAATATCATGGACAAGGACATAGATGAATGATGATGATGGTGTGTCCTGTTTCTTTCCAGATTATGTACACTACTTACCCTGAGGCGTAATGGTCCGCTGCTTCCTGCCAGTTGATGCTTCTGGAGAGTCCGGGATACGGATCGGGCTTTCTGTTAAAGACGGAAGAAAAGACAAGAGTCAAGGTAATGTTCAAGATAAAGTCAACAGCTTTATTTATTATTTTTGCCTGGTATATGTTGGACGACAACAACATATTTTATAATCAAAGCGTAAAACAGTGCACTGAGGTGAATTAAAGTGGATTGCATACCCCACTTTGTCATTTTTTTACCTACAGGTAATCCTATAATAAAGCTTACCTGTAGGTAATATGAAATGAATATCCCCTAAACCTGTACGGTTTAGGAAATATCCACCTCGGATGCAGCCGCTGACGTCAGTGGCGGTGCATGCGCTCTGAAGGGCCGGCGGACGCCGGACGGTTCAGAAAAATCAAAGCACCTCGCTGGAAACTGGACTCCCACACACATGCGTGGGAGAGACCCCATAGCGCCTCCAGCCACATACAGCGTCGACGCCCGGAAGAGAAGGCTAGGCAACGTGTCATAGCGCTGGCCAGGTTGGGCTGCTGGGGCCTCGTTTATTTTATAATGTGCTAGTATGCGATGCATACTAGCACATTATGCTATTGTCTTGCAGGTGTTTTTTTTTTCTTCCGTGGTTTACTAACGATTTAATTTGCACTGGAAATGTTAAAATCTAATCTAATCTGAAGTTGATGATGTGTTAAAACAGATGAGATGATATATTTTTTGGCAAATTGACCAATTAATATTTTGGTAAATAGCCTGCCCTTTGATAGTACACCCCCCTCTTTTATTACACAATCCCATGATTGTTTTAGTTTCCCCATGACAGTAGTGTTCTGATCTGAACACCCTTCACAATGGTATCTTCTCCCCCACCTTCATAGCACCTGAGCACACCTGTGTCCTCTGCCCTCCCCCTTTGCATCCTAACCCCCCTGCAACGCGACCCTCCTTCACATCACAGCCTCGGCACCTCTGGCCCCCTTCACATTACACAGCCCCCTGCATATTTGGCCCCCATCACATTACACAGCCTCTGCACCTTTGACACTTTCACATCCCCCCTGCAGCGCTGCCCCATCCTACCTTATTTGGGCACACAGAGCCGGAGACACAGCAGCACTGAATAATGGGTGGGAGCAGGAGGTGCTGCTGAAGTTAACCAGCAGTTGATTGGTTGCTAGGGCCGCATAGCAACCAATCACCTGCTGTTTAACTTGTGAAGTTATTTTCAGCATTTCTGCGATAGTGACAGCGGCAGAGGGAGGCAGACAGAACCGTCACCTAAATGGCTGGATTGTGGCGTTCCAGGTGGCACAGTGACTTGGTCCACATCTGGCCCACAGTCCGCCATTTAGTGATGCCTGCTTTAAATGTTAAAGAGGAGGGCCAGTCAATAAAAAAAAATTAAAAGTCAGCAGCTACAAATACTGCAGCAGCTGACTTTTAATTGGACACTTACCTGTCCCAGGGTCCAGCGATATGGGGGATCGAAGCCCCGCTCGTCTCCCCCTCCGTTCAGTGGCGCCGGCATTGCAACTGTGGGCGCCGGGCTGTGGCTTCACTGCCTGGCACCCACTGCGCATGCGCGAGCGGCGCCGCGCGCCGTGATTGGCCGCTCAGTCACCCGGGACCTGTAATGGGTCCCAGATGATTGACAGGAGGGAGGGAGCAGAGCTGAGCCCTTCCTGTGCCGAGGGGGAAGTGATGTCACCAGCCCAGGCACTGGAAGAGGCAGACTACGAGGGACCCCCTAGCACCAGGCATTTAGAGGTAAGTAAAAAAAAAATATCCAAATGTTTTTTTTTATTTTTTTTTTAGGCACAATCATGACTTTTTTTTTTTAGGATGGAACACCACTTTAAATAGAAGTTTATCATTAATTATACATCCTTTGTCTTTGTGTTAGGTACTCACCAGAATGTCGATGGGATGGACTTGGAGCTGATCGCTCTACAGATGATGTTTCTCGATCTGGAAAACATGTATGTAAAGAAAAACGTTAATTTCACATGCATAGTCATAAAAAATAATAGTGAGCTTGAAACAACCATATAACAGCAATATATAATGATATATTTCATTTTACTCACCAACAGCTCTTTCATGTGGACCCCTGCTGCTGACTCCAGGGACATCCTCTGCCAGAAGGCCAAGGCCATCTTTCAGCTTTACCTCCCACTCACGTAACTCCACAGGCTTTCCCCTAATATGTTCTCCCCGTAGACGCTTCTTCAGCTTTTTGATGACTGCCGCCCGACAATCATAGAATCTGCACATGAAAAATAAACATTATTAGTTACATAAAATAGAAAGCAAACTGATTTATTTTTTTGAAAAGCAACCTGTCGTTTTTTTATGTTACAATATTTCCATGTATGTTAATGTTCTCTTCTGTATGTGGCTGTGCCAAATAAATAGTTTTGTAAAGTAGAACTGTAAATTTTTATTGACTATTACACTGTGTATTTTTTACAAATGTGTGTTCTAAGAGCCCTTTCACACTGGGGCGGTTTGCAGGCGTTATTGCGCTAAAAATACCGCCTGCAAACCGACCCGAAACAGCCACTGCTGTCGGGCTTTCACACTGAAGCGGTGCGCTGGCAGGAGAAGAAAAAACTCCTGCAAGCCGCAACTTTGGAGCGGTGAAGGAGCGGTGTATTCACCGCTCCTTCACCGCTCATGCCCATTGAAATCAATGGGACAGCGCGACTATACTGCGCCAATACCGCGGCAATACCGCGTCTATAGCCGCGCTATACGAGCGGTTTTAACCCTTTTTCGTTTAAAACCGCAACGCTGGCGGCCGAATACCGCTGCAATAACGACGGTAAAGCAGCGCTAAAAATAGCGCTGTTTTACCGCCGACGTCCCCACCGCCCCAGTGTGAAAGAATATTGGAATAATTACCTGTGTCTGACGCCAGTGGTGGGCCTGCGAAACTTGGAGACCACATTCACCGAGTCCCGGACTCGTCCCCAGCCTGCTGCTTTCTCGGATGTTGGCACAGTTTGGCAGAAGAGTGTAATTTTTTCTCTTAGGACTGCAGCAACCAATGCAGCATTCTCCTCTTGGGTAAATATAGGCCCCCTTGATCTTTGTCGCTTGCTTTGGTGGGGTTGCTGCATGTCTGAGTCCGCACTCTCTGATGTAGTGGGGGACACATGTCTCCGTTTTTGGCCATGCTTCCGCTCCGCTCCACCTCCACACTCTCTTCCAGGCCTTGGCTCCACTACAGGCCTCCGTTCACCTCCACTCCTCTCCCCTCCACTCCTCCTCTCCCCAACAATACTCTCCCCTCCATGCCTCTCCTCCCCTCCACTCCTCCTCTCCTCAACAATACTCTCCCCTATATGCCTCTCCTCCCCTCTACGCCTCTCCCCTCCACGCCTCTTCTCCCCTCCATGCCTCCTTTTCCATCTACGCCTCCCGTCCCCTCCTCTTCTCTCCTCCCCTCCACACCTCTCTTCCCCGCCTCGCCCCTCCCCTCCACGCCTCCCCTCCCCTCCACGCCTCCCCTCCCCTCCACGCCTCTCCTCCCCTACACGCCTCCTCTCCCCTCCACGCCTCCTCTCCCATGAGTCCCCTCCTCCACTCCTCCGCTCCCCTCCACTCCTCTGCTCCCCTCCACTCCTCTCCCCTGAGTCCCCTCCTCCACTCCTCCGCTCCCCTCCACTCCTCTCCCCTGAGTTCCCTACTCCACTTCTCCGCTCCCCTCTACTCGCAGTCACGGCAAAAACTCTCATACCAACACACTCACTAACACCAACATTCTCACTCACTAGACGACTCACACGTCCATTCTCACTCCCAGACATTCTAATAGTAATTGCAACAACAACTACCAAACCACACAAAAACAACTACCACAACAACTATCTCACTCTCTGCTCTCTGCTCCTCCCAGCTCCCACACCTCACCCTACCAGTACCAATGCACAGTACACCCTCTCAAAATGGTGTACAGGGGCGGAGGCTAATTAGCTGGCTAGCCGCGTGTTGAAAATGAAAACGAAACTAAAATACGAGATTACTAATGACCGCGATGTATTTACGAATGTACGAATCCATTCGAAGCACGCTAGTAGACTCGAATCAACAAAAACAAAACAATGTTATGAAACTACGAATCAAAGCAAAGAAAGCATAAGGCAATCCCACAAAAGTAACAATTACTAAATTACGAGAAGCGTACCGAATAGAATAAACAAAAATAACTAACAAAATTACGAATTTCGAATCAAATAAAATTAGACAGAATTACGAATCATTCAGTAACAACGAAAATACGAACGACTCCGAATCGAACCATGTTTTATGAAATTACGAATTGCAAGACTAACGGAATTACGAATTATATCGCTAAAAGTTTAACGAAAATACAACAGTTACGAAAATACGAACGAGTCCGAATATGAACCCTCGCGTATTACGAAATTACGAATCGTTACGAAGCCACGGAAACAAGAAGAAACTAAACTAAACTAAACTAAATTTTTTGTTGTGCACATGTCTACTTTCTAGTGCATCATCTTGAGAAGAGGCTTCCTTCTGGGACTACAGCCATGCAGACCAATTTTCTGCAGTGTGCGGTGTATGGTCTGAGAACTGACAGGCTTACCCCCCTCACCCCTTCAACACCTGCAGCAATGCTCATACATTTTTTTCCTAAAGACAATCTCTGGATATGATGCTGAGCACGTGCACTCAGGTCGACCATGGCGAAGCCTGTTCTAGAACCTGTCCTTTTAAACTGCTGTATGGTCCTGGCCACTGCGCTGCAGCTCCGTTTCAGGGTCCTGGGAATCTTCTTATAGCCTAGGTGTCAGGGCTGGGCTCAGCCTTTCCTTCTCTGAGCTGGCTGCTCAGCTGTCAGCTAATTGCCAGCTCCCATCTCTCTCCACAGTTACTCAGCTGTTGTCCATATCCTGCTCGTCAATCCTGCCTACTTAAGCCATCCAGTCCAGAGGAGCTCCGCCTTCGTCTTGGTCAACATCACAAGAAACCATCTCCTGCGTTCCTGTTTAAAGACTTGCTTTGCTGACATCCAGATCCTGCTTGCTGTTTCTCTACATTGATTCCTTACTTCTGGCTTGGCTGACTATCCGTTCCAGTCACTGAACTTTGGCTATGTTTTGAGTACGTTTGTTCTTTTTCTTTTATTATTAAACAAATGTGATTTAACTGTACTTCTGTCTTGGTCTGATTTCATGGTTTCTGACACTAGGCCATCTTTATGTAGAGCAACAATTCTTTTTTTCAGATCCTCAGGGAGTTCTTTGCCATGAGGTGCCATGCTGGACTTCCAGTGATCAGTGTGAGAGAGTGAGTGCGATAACACCAAATGTAACACACCTGCTCCCCATTCACACCTGAGACCTTGTAACACTACGAATTACATGACACCAGGGAGGGAAAATGCTAATTGGGCCCAATTTAGACATTTTCCCTTAGGGGTGTACTCACTTTTGTTGCCAGAGGTTTAGACATTAATGGCTGTGTGTTGAAATATTTTGAGGGGACAGCAAATGTATACTGTTATACAAGCTGTACACTCACTACTTTATATTGTAGCAAAGTGTCATTTCTTCAGTGTGGATCACATGAAAAGATACCATAAAATATTTACTAAAATGTGAGGGGTGTACTTATTTTTGTGAGATAATGTATATATTACCACTTCTTACATGTGGGCCTCAATGGTACCACCTCGCTGTAAGCTCACCCCAATATTTTATAGATAATGAATGCCTAGGTGGCAGTGGACATAATGTGGTTTTTATAACATAGATTTTAATGTACTAATAAAATTGTATATCTTTTATATATATCTTTTTGTTTTCATATGTTTTGTTTTTGTGGCACATATAAATTCCCCTATCCGATTGTCTCATCTGTCTCATCTGTGGAACAACTTTTTGAAGGTATTGATTTAACTATATTTATGGAGAAGGTACTGGCTTAATTTTTTACACTTGGTGCTCCAACCATATTATACGCGGTCTTATTTTCTAGGTCCCAGGAACATTTTTTATGGCTAGAAAATATGTAGGATCCAATCTTATGCCGCGTACACACGCTTGGATTTTCCGACAACAAATGTTCGATGGGAGCTTGTTGTCGGAAATTCCGACCGTATGTAGGCTCCATGGGACATTTTCCGTCTGAATTTCCGACAAACAAAATTTGAGATCTGGATCTCAAATTTTCCGACAACAAAATCCGTTCTTGTAAATTCCAATCGTGTGCACACAATTCCGATGCACAAAGTTCCACGCATGCTCTGAATCAATTACGAGATGGAAGCGCTCGGTCTGGTAAAACTAGCGTTCGTAATGGAGATAGCACATCCGTCACGCTGCAAATTTTAAAATCTTTTAATGCAGCGCATTCTCTTCTTCTTTATAATGCTAGAATAATTAAGTTGTTTTGCTGCTGATATTCACACAGAGTTCTGAAAAAATTATTTCTTTATTATTTTTCGTGATCTCCTGAATAATATTAGTTATTTTTTTCATCGGATCTCCATAATAATGTTTTGTATTTATTTTTATAGTGATTTATTTTTTTTTATCAAGATAGTTACATAGTTACATAGTTAGTAAGGTTGAATAAAGACACCAGTCCATCCAGTTCAACCTGAGTGAGTGTGGGTCTACAACCCTGACCCTTGTCCCTAACCCTGAACATCGCACACTCACATCAATCCCTACCCTCAATCCAAGGTCCCCATTCATATACTAGGGCCAATTTTGGACAGAAGCCAATTAACCTACCAGCATGTCTTTGGAGTGTGGGAGGAAACCGGAGTACCCGGAGGAAACCCACGCAGGCACAGGGAGAACATGCAAACTCCAGGCAGGTAGTGTCGTGGTTGGGATTCGAACCAGCGACCCTTGTTTACTGCTAGGCGAGAGTGCTAACCACTGCACCGCTGTGCCGCCCTGTTTTATTTATTTTTTTCTAGTGATCTCCATAATATTTTTTTTCGTTTTGTGTGTTACCACAACACCATTATTATCGTGTATTTTTTAACCTCAAGGAGGTTGCTTGGTGTCCCTTGTTAATTTGACATTGTATTTTTGAAATGTACCTGCCTACTCACAACTGTCCTTTTTGAACTAAAACACATAGGCAAGTATTTAAAAAAAAAATAGCCATTTATTATGGGTCATAACAAAATAAAGAGGAAGGCAATGCTGGATAAACTGGTGAAATTTGCGAAGCCTTTGTGCCCCAGGGCACACATACAAACTATTTTACAGGCAAAATTGGTGGCCTGAGGAGTCCATATAATAGTGAACACAATCTGGTCCAGGTGTCCAAGATATCAGGAACAGCAGCAGATCACATATATGTCCCCAGGCTGTGGTCATACAACAGCCTGCATCTTTTGCCAGACCAGACTGAGCCCAGGCCATCGCACTCTTGTCTTCCTTAGATGCTTCCTTCCAGGCTGTGGCTCTGGTGTTGGAGTTTTGACAAGAGGTGGGGTTTTTTGTTCATCAATCACACACAATTTTGAGCTCATGACTGTTGCAAATTGAATGTTAACAAATAGAAAAGACTATCATTCTGAGCCCAGCATTTTTCATTCTTGTCCCAATCCCAATCACTTTGTTAAATCAGCAATTAGTGAATAATAACATCTAGTTAACATCATTCATTTTACGACAAGAGTAAAAACTAGGGGAGAGAGCCTCAGCTACCTCCTATAAATTGGGATTTTTGAGTGGACAGAATCATCTGTATGATAAGGTAAGCACAGACTTGGACATTTGAATAAAATTACATTTTATTGAAAACAAAAACACACATAAACAAGTGTAATAAAATCATGAGCTACAAACAGTCCGTTAGAGATACTTAGTACTAATTATTATTAGTCCGAAAATTGCCGGTAAAGATGCTTAAATATGCGATGTGCCAACATGTTTCGCAGATTTCCTGCTTCTTCAAGGGCGTCGCTTACATCTGTTGGTATCTCTAGATTATATAAATTCATATTAGGTACTGTTTTATAGTTACATTATTCAGATACAATTTAGTAAGCTAATAGGAGTGCTTACCCAGTATAAGTTATCAATGCCTAAAAAATGTGGGGCCTGCAAAGCCCGACTCACACCAGAAGGCTCAGCTCGCTAACAGCCGATCAAGATCACTACCCCAGGGCAGTCAGGGCGCACGGGGTTGGAGAGTGGGATGTCGGATCACGTACTGACCAGCCTAGTAAATAAATATATCCTGTGTGGAGAAACAATTTACCAATTGGTTTTATCTGCCAGATTCCATTTCCATCTTTTTCAGGGAGAGAGACATTGGTTATTGCAGTTCATATTGCTGATTTTTATGGTTCTCACTGTTACTGTCTATAGATCCTTAATGGCCATATTAATCCCATGAGACCGTATCCCCTTTGATAATTTTAACCCCTTTATATCATTTTAAAAAAAATGGTCATCCAGATGGATAAATCTAAATTGTGTCTTTCTAAGGATACACAATTAGTTTTCAAAATTAAATAAATAAACACATATATCCATGTACTTATACAGTCGGATGTGTCTGTTCCTATATCAACAACAGACACATCTCCACTAAACATTGCAGACTACACCCATATGAATGGGAATGACGTCTGGAGCATTGTCTAAACGCTATATTATGGATTTGTATTAGTATGGATAAAGAGGGGGGATAGTGCATCAATAAATTGAATATGCCTGGCGCCATCTATTTCCATATTTCCATCTCTAAGAGACACTTCCAAGAAATGTTTCATATTACTATTTCTCGCCTCAAATATATGTGTGAAGCCAAAAAATAGGATTGAAAGAGAAATCGGAACAGGGACCTCTCCAATAGGGTCCTGCCTCTTTCAAAGGAGGAAGAGAGAAGGGGACTATTGCGGTACCATAAAGAGAAAACTTGGTTTAAAAGAAATGTAAATTTATTTCAAAATTGATAAAAAGTCCTGTAGGGGACATGTTTGGTACATATTAATAATATTGACATACAAAAACAAAAACAAAAACAATAGTAATTGTTTACAGCATTGTTGACACTAAGTTTTGGTATAGCTAATGCCCACAAGGTGCATAGACAAAGGTTTATATGGTGTGATACTTGCAGACGTAACCTCTACGGTTTCGCGGTCACAGCCGCTTCTTCAGGAGGCGTCTGGTAGTATATGGTCTATGAAGGTGAAAAATATAGTATCAACATAACAAGCATAAATATATAGACAGTTTTGGAGAATACACAACTTGAATTGGAGAATATGCTCAAAGTTTACAAATTGCACTCACCACACTATAACCAAGGGGGTCTTCCTGGAGTGATATTGTGAGACGCCCTCGAGGAGGCGTTCCCCCGGTGGCGGGCCAGGGAGGCAAATTTAAATAATACAATAAATTCTGTTAAGGGGTCACCCGGGAGTGCCAGGATTAAGGTGAAAAAAGAACAAGAACAGGGAAAGAAAGGAGGGGGACGGAGGGGGGGGGGACGGAGGGGGGGAAAGGGGGAAAGGGGGAAAAAGGGAGGGAAAAAAGGGGGGAAGGAAAGAAGGGAGAGGGGGAGGGGGCCAGGAGGGGAAGGGGAAATAAGGGAAGAAAGAAGGCCAGGGGGAAAAAAGGGGGGGGAGAGGAGAGGGGGGGGGAGAGGGGAAAAAAGGAAAGAGGAGATGTGAAGGGGGAGGAAGGGGGGGGGGGAAGGGGGGAAGGAAAGAAAATAGGGGGGGGGAAGGAACGGAAAAAGACAGGGGGTTTAGAGTGGAGTAGATGTCCCAATTTGACCTGTAAGAAAGAGTTAAGGTAAGGAAGAGACATATAGGACTAATAATGAAGGGAATTCATGGTAATGAGGAATTTCCCTTACCTATCATTGCTGTGGTAAAAGCCTAGACTCAGGGACTGCTCAAACCCAGGAGGACATGACTAGTGCAGTCAGTGGCACAAACGCCACATCACACTGTCACAGCGGGTCACTGCAATAAATGTAGATCAATGGAAGAGGCATGAGAGACTGGTTTTAAAAGTAGGCAACAATCATTAGGTGTTCAGTGCCAGGAGAGGGGGGGATGCCATATAAGAAAAGTGGGAATCCCCACCTAGTCAAGGGGGAGCATAACATAAGTACTCACATGAATCGTCAGGTAGCGCCCGCAAGGTACTGGGTGTCCATCTGAGGCTCAGGCAGCTGGGTCTCAGGCATCTTAAATGCCTCCAACCCGGAAGTTGCCACGGCGGGGACGGCCGCCACGATTACTTCCGGGTCCGGTCCTCCACTATTGCGCATGCGCGAGGAATTGGTCCAGCGCAGGCGCAAAGCTCAAAATTGATCAGTGCCTGAGCACTAATCAGGACGAAGCGGCGGCTGGGCTAAAGTTAGCCGAGCCCCCCGGGGGGGGGGGGGAAGGGGGGGAAAAGAGGGAGGGAAGGGGAGGGGGAGGGGAAAAGAGGGAAAAGGATAACAGAGTTATTCAAGGAAGTATTTGTATGAATGTGCCTCGTTGATACCCGGAGGAACACATGCATCAAGTCGCTCAATCCAGAAGGATTCACGTTTGAGAATTTCACGGTCCCAATTGCCCCCTCGGGGGTCTTCAGGGACAACATCCAACACGGTGAACCGAATGTAATCGAGATTGAAGCGGTGGTGAATACCTATATGGCGGCCCACGGTAGTGAGCTTGCCATTTGTAGAGGCGTATAGGTGATCCCCCAATCTCTGCCGTAGTTCCCTAATTGTTTTCCCAAACGGTGTGACAGTGTGATGTGGCGTTTGTGCCACTGACTGCACTAGTCATGTCCTCCTGGGTTTGAGCAGTCCCTGAGTCTAGGCTTTTACCACAGCAATGATAGGTAAGGGAATTTCCTCATCACCATGAATTCCCTTCTTTATTAGTCCTATATGTCTCTTCCTTACCTTAACTCTTTCTTACAGGTCAAATTGGGACATCTATTCCACTCTAAACCCCCTGTCTTTTTCCGTTCCTCCCCCCCCCCTTCTTCTTTCAATGATCAATATCATTTTTTGGACTAAGTTGGTCTTTACACTGAAATGGGGGTTATTTACTAAAGGCAAATCCACTTTGCACTACAAGTGCACTTTAAGTGCAGTTTCAAGTGCAGTTTCAAGTGCATTTTTGCAGTGCACTTGGAGTGCAAAGTGGATTTTCCTTTAGTAAATAACTCCCACAATGCTTTAGAATTTGCCACAATCATGCCATTTTCGTGACTCACCAAAATTCATTCATGGTGCTGAAAATGATGTATATTTTTATCAGTAATGCATTACATACATTAACAACAAAAACAAGGTGTGTGTGTAGCAGACCCACAACATAATAATAGTTCACTGAAGAAGAGATTGTCACCTCATGTATCAAATAAATTCCGTTTGCACTATTGAAGAAAATGGGCAAAAAAAGCCCATTGGATAACCTAGGAGACAGCTAAAAGAAACACAAGCAGTAAATCAAAGGAAATATTATTCCAGTTTAACTAAAAAAAATATTTTTAAAATGTTTATTAAACATTTTCTGGCATATCAATGGCTCCCCTACCCGCAAAGTACTCCATATATTTTATACGGACCTCGTGTGCGCTTTGGAGGGCAAGCACTGAAAACCAGATACGAACCCACAAGCACAAACTGAAGAACAGTAACGATCAGAAAAAAGAACGAGGCTTAAAAACGCGAATCGTCTCTCATCAAACTTCTACTAACACGAGATTAGCAGAAGGAGCCCAAAGGGTTGTGCACTGGCTTTTGAACTTCCCTTTTCTAGTGCCGTCGTACGTGTTGTACGTCACCGCGTTCTTGACATTCGGAATTTCCAACATGATTTAAGTGACCGTGTGTATGGAAGACAAGTTTGAGCCAACATCCGTCGGAAAAAAAACCATGGATTTTGTTGTTGGAATGTGTGATCGTGTGTACGCGGCATTAGGCTTACAGGATGAAAACATGACAGCTTGTACCATAGTACAGTATTGAAAAGAGGCATCTATTATCAATGCAGATTGTTGTGAACACAGAATTGTTTGGCCTTCACATATTCATACTAGTACTAAGAAAGAGATGTCTTGCATTACTGGTCTGTTAATGTCTTCTTCAGTATCACTGTCTTTTGGTTAATACTGCCAAGATTGGTGAAAGTATCTGTAAATGGTTGGTTTTGGCTATTAATCTTCTGTGGGCCTGAAATATTAAAGCTTAAGGTTTTAAACTCTGAAACATGGACAAGTGATTTGTATTCTTTCTGCATATGGCAGCAAGTATGCATTATGGCATAGCTATATCAAGTCAAAAACAAGTTTATATTGCTAAATAAACTGTTCTGGCTAGCATAAACCCACAGAATGGGCATACGCTTATTCCTACAAATGATGTAAAAGAATTCACATCAAGTCAAGAAGGTTGATTTTTGCTGCCTTTATTGTTTTATGAATTGTTCTGTGTTATAAAGAATGAAAATGTCACTCCTCCTTTTTGCACAGAAAAAGGATTGAAGTCAAGGCATGACTTAATCTTGCCAGTAGAACATTGCACATGAATATCACTTGCTAAGAAGCCAGGCATAGTTGTAGCAGCTAATTCTACAATAAGGCGGGATAGCTTTACATTAGAGGGCCTAAAATATAAGGGTCATTTTTTTGTGTGCTTAGTGACCTTTTACAATAATGTGATGATCTGTTGTGTGAATATAATGCAAAATTTGTTCAGCATATGCAGTAGTCCTTTCCTTTAGATCATTACTCTATCAAGCACATTACCTTATTCAACAAGATACCAAGACCAATATAAATGTAAATGCGTATGTCGACATTCCAATAGTAAATAAAATTGTACTCAAGTTGAATTAATGAAGCAATACAATGCTATCCATGTGCTTTTTTTTTCAGAACCACCATTGAGCACCTGTTAGACTACATGTTGAACCTTTTTATCACAATGCAGCTAAGCTAGCAAAGAAAGAAAACAGAATCAGACAGCTATACTGGGAGGGCGAGCAAATGAAATGAAATGTATTGGCAAAAACTATTACTTCATCATTTAAATTTATAGAGATTCATGGTTTTACATTAATTTTGGTTACAGCCTAAGAATCTTTCCATTCTTGTGACAAATTTGATTTTGCCAGCAATTTAAAATCGTTACACACTTTGCCTCCCTCAATAGCTTGATTATTATTTTATTAAGCTTCTTATGCTGTTCTTATGATCCTTACTGTAGACAGAAGATCAGCTATGTTGTGCTAAATTCTGTTCACTTATATTAAAGCCATTCTAAACCCAAGAACAAAAATTTTATGTGCCAGTCCTTAGATGTGGTAGCTTCATCTGTTTCATTTAAACCACTTGCTGACCGCCCTATAGCAGTTTTACTGCTACAGGGCGGCAGTTGTGTGCCAGATCACGTATATATACATGATCCCGCACTTCCGCCTGCAGGGGGTGTGCGTGCTGCTGCGCTGCTGTGCTGCTTTTGCTGTGAATATTCAAAGCAGAAGCCGATCTGCGGGTGCCGGGAACGCAATGTCCATCAGCACCCACCGATCATCAGATAGAGACTTAAAACAGAGGTGTAAACAAGGCAGAGTTTCATTCTGACAGGGGGAAGGGATGGATTCTGTGTTCCTGCAAAGCAGGGACTCAAATCCATCTCTTCCCCTAGTAAAAGCAGCACATAGTAAACTCAAATGCTGGCTAGGTACACAGTTAACCCTTCGATCGGCCTAGATGTTTAACCCCTTCCCAGCCAGTGTCATTAGTACAGTGACCGTGCATATTTTTTAGTACTGATCACTGTATTCGTGTCACTGGTTCTTGCAAAGTGTCAGTGTCTGATTGTCGGTCACAATATCGCAGTCCTGCTATAAGTCATTGATCGCCTCCATTACTAATATAAAAAAAAATCCAGTATACATTCCATAGTTTGTAGACACTATATATATATTTTTTTTACCAAAAACATGTAACAGAACACACATTGGCCCAAATTATGAAGAAATTCAATTTTATTTTTTTATTTTATTGGATATGTTTTATAGCAGAGTGTAAAAAATATATATTTTTTTTCAAAATTGTCGGTCTTTTTTTGTTTATAGCAAGATAAAAAAACGCAGTGGTGATCAAATACATCCAAAAGAATGCTCAATTTGTGGCAAAAAATGAGATAAATTTTATTTGGGTACAACATTCCATGACCGCATTATTGCCAGTTAAAGTAACACAGTGCCATATCGCAAAAAAAGTCCTGGTCATGAAGGGGGGTGAATCTTCCGGAGGTTAATAGGTTAAAGGGGTTTTTCCCTTTATTTTCATCTGGTGATCCTGCCAGTCACACACTTGTATTGTTCAGTAGTTCTTACATACTACCTTCCTAGGGCAACAGTGCTTACTGTAGCTATGATGAAGCAGTATTGTCAACCTGGGAAGTATGTAAAGACTACTGAATATTGCCCCCTCTGCTAATCTACATAACATTAGGGGAGGTGTTCTGGAGTTCACAGAGGTAAAATGGGCAGTAATAGCACTGCTTAAGATTTCAGTGCAACGGAGACACTGGGGATTGTTTACTAAAGCTGGAGAGTGCAAAATCTGGTGCAGCTGTGCATAGAAAGCAATCAGCTTCCAAGTTTTATTGTCAAAGCTTAATTGAGCAAGCTAAAATTAGAAGCTGATTGGCTACCATGCACAGCTGCACCAGATTCCGAGTGCACCAGCTTTAGTAAATCCCATCCACTGTGCTGTCAGCCTAAACAGGAAGTTAGGAGCTTAAGCTTACTAGATTTCTGGCTGGATTGGCAGATTTTTTTTTCAATTTCAAACAGATATAACAAAACACTTTTAGCCTGGTTTCACACATATGTGAACACAGACATTGCATGTGATTTGCACCACATTACAGTTGTATGGCTGAACTTGCATTAGATTTGCACAAAAAAGGTGCAGGAACCTTTTTTCCCAAGCACTGGAATTGGATCGCATGGGTGTTCACAACCATGCGATCCGATTCCTGTCCGAATTCACAGATCGCACTGTGATCTGTAAACCAATCTGGGGGCGTCATTAACTTTGTATTGACACCCACAGTGGTTCACAGAGGGCAGTGTGAACTGCCTTTGGGGGAGATGCGATTCGGGACCTGGCACTGAAATCGCGCTGGTTCCCGCATCACAATAGTGTGAACCCGGGCTTAAGGGCATATTAAATAGTCCAAAAGAGATTAAGTGAGAGATGTTCATTGTTAAGTTTAATATACACTTTAAAACCTAACTCCAGCTTTCATTTAACTTTAAATACTTAATTGGACCACGCTGGTTCAAACTATTTACTTGACTAATTTGCTGTGCCCACTGGGAGCACTGTATAAACTAAAAAAAAATTATGAACATCAGCTACATACAGTATACAGTGTTGTGTTCAGGCAGGAGTAAGGGGATGTCCTGTTTCCAGAACAAGGTTGAGTCCTGCTGAGTAATGCTCAGAGTGGTTGAGGTAGAGAGGCGGGCAGGTGGCATTACAATCTCCACCTCAGTCAATCAGAGGAAACCTTGTATTTATAGAAGGTTTCCTGTAAATGGCTGAGCAGCACTCAGGCCAACTTGATTCAGTCTGTGCCAGAACACAGTGCTGTATACTATATAAAGGTGATGCTACATACAGTTTATACAGCGCTCCCAGTGGATACAGCAATTAGTTAAGGAAATTGTTTATTTGGACCAGCTTGGTCCAAAAGAATTACTTAATATTAAAGCAGAACTCCAGGAATTTTGAATTCCCATGCATTGGGGCTGTGCCAGCACTGCATGGATTAATTGCCCGTTTTGTCCAGGGGTGCACAGAAAGGACCTGATCCTTCGATCTTACAGAAAACAACATTCCCCACGGCTAGCAGTGGACTGTTCCTGCCGTCCTCAAGTCCAGAGCCGGTCTATGGGTGTGATCAGATTAGGAGCAGTCAATGCACAAGACCGCTAGTGTGCAGGGGGCAGGAGCTATGGATTAGGTAAGTATATCTCCGCTCTCCTCACCCCTAGACAAAAAAGAACAGTTAACCCATGCAGTGTGGGCACAGTGACTGATAACTGTGATAGCCAATTGGAGACGTTCACGGCAATCAGGTGACCTGGAACTGGGAGTCCCAGGTCCAGATTGTTAGTACGGGATTCGAGGCTCCTGGTTAAAACCCAGTCTCTGTGCTGGGAGCACGCTGTGCAGTGCACTCTCAGTACAAGAACAGGGGTTCTTTCCTCTCTTTTCTTTCCTTTAAGGCGTTCTTTCCTTTATTTTCATCTGGTGATCTAGCCAGTAAGGCTAAGTTTAGATATGCAATCGCGGAGTGGTAACTAGAACCTTCAGGGCCTCGGTGCAAGAAACCATGAGGGCCCCCCCTGGTCCCCCGACTGGGGTCTTTTCTACTGATCTCAGGGCCCTTTACTTCCATCATGGGACCCTTTATTACTGTCCTGCCGCTGGCCACCTTCCTGCCCTCTTGGGGTCCCCCCATGGAGGCGGAATGTGCTAGAGTCCAGTCACAAGTGTGACCTTTGCGACCCTGGGAGTTCTTCCACTGGTGTCAGTAGTTTTTTTATTTTTGTTGTTTTATTGTTTTATTATTATTTTATTTTTTATTTTTTTACAATTTTATTTTTTATTATTTCTTACATATTTTTTAGGACCCCCATTGGGGGGCTTTGGTGAAATATCAGGGGTCTAAACAGACTACCGATGTCTCACTTTTGAGACAGAAAAAGGGACGGACTATCGATTCACCAGTCCCTTTTTCTGCAGCCTCAGCTGCACAGAGTACATGAACAGGAATAGCTCTGTACAGAGCTTCCTGTTCATTCATAAATGGAGGCATAGTAAACAGTTTATTATACCCCAGCTATTAAAGAAAGAAAAAAACAAAAAAACCTAAACAAACAGAATCTGTGTTCGGTACTGGTGACTCTATTCATTAAGACAAGGAAGGAGCTGGTAAATGACACATTTATCGGCTCTTTCCCTGTTCTCCATCCTGACAGTATCCCCCACAGCAGCCGGCGGGAGGGGGGATCCAGCAGCGCTGAGGGGGGGTCAAGGTGGGCCCAGGGAAGTACACAAGAGCCTGGAGAAGCAGGACAGTGATAGGGAGGTGGCAGGAGTGGCATATGGAGAAACCAATGCCCTCCATTTCCCTCCTGCAGCCATTAAATGTCTGCAGGACGGAGAGGAGGAGAAACAGGCATTCAGGGGTTACATGGGGGGGATTGGTTCCTTTGCATGCTGCTGCCCCTGGAAACATGGGGCTGGGTTGCAATTGCAAGCCCTGTGACCCCTATGCATATGCTGCTATATATGAAAGACATTAATATTGATATTTGCACATTTTGCAGAATTTTGATTAATTTGTGAACTTTATTGTACACTTTATATGAACTTTACACATTTTCTTACTTTTGAAGGGATCTTTTGCACTCTAATCTATTTTAATATTTTTTATTATCTCCTAATTTGTTTTTAGCTTAGTTTTGTATTTTGCTTCTGGTATCACAATTGTATAGTAGCTGCTTTTTACTAGCTGCTTATATACCTCAGAGCGGATTATTTTTGTTTTTTATGCTTTAATATTGATAGAAGCCTAGTTTTGTGCAAAACAATGTTTATTACTACAGTAGGTCACACTAGTTTAATCATATCGCAACACCTTCCTAATCCTATTTTGTTTTCTGCTGGCCAATGGGTGGTAATCCTAGGTTAGTCTGGCATTTTGCCTTGGGTGTCAGAAGACCTTGTGTTGGCACTAGGTGCACAGCCACATCAAGTTATTTTGGCAGGTGACAAGAGCTTAGGAGAACTGCTGGCTGAATCTATGTTCATGCTACTGTGCATACTTTATTGCATTCCAAATCTTCACAAGTACCTTTGAAAATAAAACCTAAAAACAAATAATGTTTGAATCATATTTATGCATTTTATCCGCATTGATTAAGTATAGAGGGTTGAACGTGAACTTTTAAACCTACACAATATCTGGTTTTATTTGAAAAGGATATAAAAAAAAGGACCAAGAGTTCATATCAATAATAAGGTACAGAATGTCATTGTACTTATGATATTCATCTTTTTGTGTTTTACTATGGGCCATTTTCAAGATCAGTAGACAAAAATAAACACCAGCTATGATTCAATGAAAAAATGTAATGAATAGTTAAACACATATTGTTAATTAGGCCTTTATTTCTTTTTTATGAGCCCTGTTAAAAAATGTAAAAAAAAAAAAAATGACTTTTATATATGTACACGGAGAACTAATATGTTTAAAGGCAATGGTATTTAATAGAAGCTAGGTCCTCAATAAAAAAGTGGATTTGTAAACAAGAAAACTGTGCACTTATTCATTGTGGCAGAGATGAGTGACTCACTGAGTTAATTCCACTCATCACAGAGATTGTATAAAGATATAGTTGTGAAGAATGATGGAAGTAAAGTTTCAGTGAAAGCCTAACCTCTCTGTTCTTTCTATAAACTCTGTCAGTAACATAAATCAGTATCAATTACACACACAAAAACAGAGGAGTTGATCCTGGAACATGATGCCCAAATACTGCAATTTGGCAATACTTTAAACCACATTGGCATGCTAGAATTTTGATATTCCAAAACAAAGTTTATGGCTAGAAAATAACAAATAACCCAAAATCTGCTTTGTTGGCAATTTGCCCAAACTGATTGTACGATTTATTTGCATCACTTGTCAGCCAAGTCCATTTCTAAGCAACATTTGAAACTGATCAGTGCACCACTTACACTTCACATCAAACACTGAAATTGTGTTTAAATTGAATAGGTTCCTCAATTTACCTTGATTTGAATTCACTGCACTCGAAATTCACAGAGCTCCCTACATGTTTGGTGGGAAGTTTTGTTTCCTGAAGCCTGCACTCTGTAACTTCTCCTTTCTCTGCTTGCTCTATTATCAGTCAGAGGTTTAAACCTATTTGCTGGCCATGAGAAAGTTCTGCCACTTTGTGAGAGACAAGGGATATGAAGTGGGGTCTCCTGCATCATGGCGTCACTATGGGGGTGCGGCGCCGCGGAGGGCCCTAGGTCCTGGAGGCAGGGCTCTTTTCAGTTTGTCCTGAGGGGGGTCTGAACTGATGGAGGGGGTGGTTTGTTCTGAGGAGGGATTTGTACTGATGGAGGGGGGTGGTTTGTCCTGAGGTGGGGTCTGTACTAATGGAGGGGGTGGTTTGTACTGAGGGAGGTCTGTACTGATGGAGGGGGTCTATACTGATGGAGGGGGTCTATACTGAGGGGGAGGTCTATACTGAGGGAAGTGGTCTTAGTGTACTTAGGGGAGGGAGGGTCTGTACTGAGGGAGGTCTGTACTGAGGTGGGACTACACTTGGAGAGCGGTCTGTACTGACAGAGGGGGGTCTATACTTAGTGGAGGGGGGCTGTACTGAGGGAGGGGGGTCTATACTGAGGGGCGACTATAGTTGGTGGAGGAGGGGTGACACCATGTTTTACCACACTTGGTGACACCAACCGTAGTGACGCCACTGTCCTCCATGAAAAAGTTAGCAAAAGGGGTCTCCAGATCACTACCTTACTGACTATGGAGGGTGAGGTGGGCCAATACACTACAGATATTTCATTATGAGAAATTGAATCCTAGTGCAGGTAGGTTCAGTCTAGTGCACACGGCGCAAATGTCGGTTGGCATCGGCAGGTTCAATAGAAACCATTCGGCCAGTGTGTACTGTATTCGGTCCTGAAAAGGTCTGCCGACTGGCTCCAAATCAGCGCTCTCAGCTGAGAGTGCTGACTAGAGTGTTCTGGCAGGGGGCCGCTCCCTGTCAGAAAATCCAGTTTTTAAATGATGATTTCATCTATTAAGAGAAAAAAGCCATCCAAACCTGCCTGGCCAATTATGAAAAAGTAATTGCCCCCCTCTTGCTAAATCATGAATGAATTGTGATTACTACATTTTTTGATAAGCTGAGTTAAATGTCACTTGCCAGACCCAGGCCTGATTACTGCCAGACCTGTTGAATCAAGAAATCACTTAAATAGATGCTGTCTGACAAAATGAAGCTCGCTAAAATATCTAAAAAAACAACACATCATGCTGCGATCTAAGGAAATTCAAGAACAAATGAGAAACAAAGTAATTATCATGTATCAGTCTGGAAAGGGTTACAAAGCCATTTCTAAGGCTTTGGAAATACAGTGAACTACGATGAGAAGCATTAGACATAAATCGAGAAAATTGGAACAGTGATGAACCTTCCTAGGAGTGATTGTCCTACCAAATTTATTCAAAGAGCAAAATGATGACTCACCCAGGAGGTCATAAAAGAACCCAGAACAACATCAAAAGAAAAGAGTTGGACAAATGGTTTGGAGCCGAGCAAAAGTTCAGCCCGAACATCACCTGTTCGCCTGTTTGGCAAACACCCGAATTTGCGGGGCACTCAGATGTTTGCCTGCCGGGTGCCCCACAATGCACTGCGTGCTGCACAGTGTATTCTAACCCCTGTTTGGGCAAAGCTTTGCCCAATCAGGGCATAGTGAATAGCTGGTTGTTAAAAAGCAGGCTGGGAAGCCGGCGGCTGCGTCCTTAACAACAGATGAGTCATCAGCTGTTAATGGACTTCCCCATTGACAGCTGAATGAAAAAAACAAACATTGCCTACAATAGAAAATGTGAAAAAAATGGCGTTGGCACCCCCAATCCATACCAGGCCTGGGTCTGGTATGGATTATAAGGGGAACCTGATACCAAAATTAAAAGAGAACGGTGTGGGGTCCCCCCCACAGACCATACCAGACCCTTATGCGAGCATGCAGCCTGGCAGGCCAGGAAGGGGGGGCAAGGGCGTCTTCTCCACAACCCTGGCAGGTGGTTGTTGGGGTTTGTGAGAAGGGGGCTTATCAGAATCTGGAAGCCCCCTTTTACAAGGGGTCCCCCAGATACCAGCCCCCTATGTGAATGAGTATGGTGTACACAGTATCCCTACCCATTCACCAAAAAAGTGTCAAAAAGAAATAAAAACACACATACACAGTTTTTGACAATTTCTTTATTAAAAATAAAGGGGGCGTTGTGATTGACAATGGATCTACATCATCAATCATGTCAAAAACTGTGTGTGTGATTTTATTTAATTTTTTTACACTTTTTTGTTGAATGGGTAGGGGTACTATGTACCCCATACTCATTCACATGGGGGGGGCAGGTTCTGAGAGCCTTCTTGTTAAAGGGGGCTTCCAGAATCCTTTAAGTCCCCTGCCTGCAGACCCCCACAACCACAGCCCAGGGTTGTCAGGAAGAGGCCCTTGCCCCTTCTTTCTGGACATGCTGGACTGCATGCTTAGATAAGGGTCTAGTATGGCTCTTGGGGGGGCACTCTGTTTTTTTAATTTTATTTTGGCATAGGGCTCCCCTTAAAATCTATACCAGACCCAAAGAACCTGGTATGGAGGGGGGGGAGACCCCCACACCGTTTTTCTTAACATTTTTGTATTGCTGGCAATGGTATTGTATTGTTGGCAATTTAGATGTAATTTTTTGGTACCCCTTTACAGGCAGACTAATGGCCTGTACACACGATCCGAAAATCGGACGACAGAGCGTTGTTTTTTTTGCATGCTAGTCGCATATCGAAAATGGAGCGCTTACTAAAGTGATGAAAATTCTCATACGATATAATACAAAATCGGAAGTGATGTCATGGGTTGTAGTCTATTTCTATTGTATTTTTGGACGACAACTGTACTGATTAAACAAAAAACGTACAAACTGGTATTGTACGAGAAATATTTTCGTGTTTGTCTGATTGGATAATATCGGATGAACTGTCATGATTGGCTCTCGTAAGCTCTGTACTAACGATCTAATTATTGTATGATTGCTTTGAAAAGCGGTATTTTTCATCCGATTTTCGGATCGTATGTACGGGCCATAATGGGGCCCCCCAGGCACTATGTTTAAAGGTGATGTGAAGGAACAAGTTGCGCTGACCCCAGAAATATGAACAAATAATAAATAGCTGCTAGCACACAAACAAACCAAGTTTCATAAAGTATAAACAAAATAAGTGCAGCGCTAGAAAGTAGATGAATCAAAAATATGATGGGTGAGAAAAACCAAATATAATTAAATATTAATCTATATATAACCACTATTAAAGTGTGAGTGAAAGTCCAGGAACCATTAAAAAGAAAGAAGAAATGTCCAATAGCACTGTGTTGAGCTCTACGGACTGCAATCAGGAACTGGAGTCAGTACATAGAAGGAGTCTTCTCAGACAGCTAGGGTGCATGAACCCATGATGTTGACTGGAGACTGGAAAGCACATCAATCATGGACAGCACGGCAAAACATCTAGAGTAAAATACTCTTACCGGAACACGTGGGACGTACCAGCCATATAGCTGTGCGTCTATCTGAGCTTGTGGAGGTGACCTCCCGTGCACTCTCTCCAAGGGTCCACCCCTCGATCGTGATCTTCAATCGGCCGGGTTGTCTTGTGGGTCACAATAACCGATAGCCAAACGGTAGATGGTGGAAGTGGATGGCCCTCTCACACGTTCTCCAGGTCCAGGTATGTTCAAAGGGACCAGTTAAAAGTAAGACCATGGAGAAAAAAGAAAAACAAAGGGGCTCCACATGGTGCAGGTCAAAAAGATAAGGGATTTATTGGATAAAAAACCTTACAAAATAAAAGTGATCACAAGATAAAATAGGAGGCAATGTGGAAAGCTGAACGCCCTACGCGTTTTGACTAAAAAGCCTTCAACTGGGGCATGGAACAGCCTCTCCACACTGCCCATATATATATAGACTGTAAACAGCATTGTAAAATCATTGGGTCCGCCCCCATCATGCCGGGTTCGGAAGTGCAGGGTTGAATGGTATAGACACCATAAAACTGGATATTATTGTAAATGGTGAGATAATAATCCCATATGAGCACACATACTGCATTGGGTTATAGGTATAAACCGATTTTAGGGTAAAAACAGGGTATGAATGTAGGAAAATGGTCAAAAACATCGAAACACCATGCCGGCTTGCGTTCCAAGCCTCACTATGGCTAAAGGAACCTGCGTTCCAGAAATCTCTGACATATGACCAGAAAGGGAAACGACCAGCGCGTTCTGCGCCGCTGACGTTTCCCACGGTCATCCATAGGGGCGTGTGATACCAGAGGGGAGTGAGGAGGAGATGCACGCCGGCGGCCAATAGGCCGCCGACAACTCATCAGCTCCCTCCTAAGGGGCGTACACTTCACGCATACAGGAGGGCAGACGGCCGCTCTAAAGCCAGTCGCGTCAGCAATCCCGGACGGGGAGGCCAATCACCGACGAGCCCAGCAAACAGACCACTCCCACTCCTGTCAGTGGGATGCTGGTCTATAGAACGCCGTGCGTACTATGTAGGCTACGCTGAACAGCACTGCGCGGCGAGCGTTGTCATGGCAACGCTATACACCGCAGGGCGGACCGCTATGGTAACAGTAAAAAACCAGATGCCATAGTGGTACCGCCGTATTGGCAATGTAATATCTCACCTATGAAACATACAGTGGGTAATATTTCACAGGATAGACAAAGGCATAATGGTCAGATGTGAAGGGGGGGAAAGGGGGGGGGGAAATTAAACCCAATCAGCAGTGCATCTGAGCAATTCTTATCCCTGCAACTCAGACATAGTACTGCAAATACAAGCCCCAAGACCAGAAAGTGCCCCATTATCTGACTGACCAGAAAAGGGGGGAGGGGAAAAGGAGGGGCCCTGAAGTCCTAGAGTGGGTAGATGGGATATCAGATATGTCTGGTATCAATAAACCGGGGTGGACCCAATGATTTTACAATGCTGTTTACAGTCTATATATATATGGGCAGTGTGGAGAGGCTGTTCCATGCCCCAGTTGAAGGCTTTTTAGTCGAAACGCGTAGGGCGTTCAGCTTTCCACATTGCCTCCTATTTTATCTTGTGATCACTTTTATTTTGTAAGGTTTTTTATCCAATAAATCCCTTATCTTTTTGACCTGCACCATGTGGAGCCCCTTTGTTTTTCTTTTTTCTCCATGGTCTTACTTTTAACTGGTCCCTTTGAACATACCTGGAACCGGAGAACGTGTGAGAGGGCCATCCACTTCCACCATCTACCGTTTGGCTATCGGTTATTGTGACCCACAAGACAACCCGGCCGATTGAAGATCACGATCGAGGGGTGGACCCTTGGAGAGAGTGCATGGGAGGTCACCTCCACAAGCTCAGATAGACGCACAGCTATATGGCTGGTACGTCCCACGTGTTTCGGTAAGAGTATTTTACTCTAGATGTTTTGCCGTGCTGTCCATGATTGATGTGCTTTCCAGTCTCCAGTCAACATCATGGGTTCATGCACCCTAGCTGTCTGAGAAGACTCCTTCTATGTACTGACTCCAGTTCCTGATTGCAGTCCGTAGAGCTCAACACAGTGCTATTGGACATTTCTTCTTTCTTTTTAATGGTTCCTGGACTTTCACTCACACTTTAATAGTGGTTATATATAGATTAATATGTAATTATATTTGGTTTTTCTCACCCATCATATTTTTGATTCATCTACTTTCTAGCGCTGCACTTATTTTGTTTATACTATGTTTAAAGGAACTTTTCATTTTTATTGTTTTACTTTAAGCATCATTAAAATCACTGCTCCTGTAAAAATCTTTTTTAAAAGAAAACTTGCATTGATACATATCCCCCAGGGCAGTACCCAGGCCCCCATACCCTTTTTATGGCTAATAACTTGCATATAAGCCTTCCAAATGGGCACTTTTGATTTTCCTAATTCAGGTCCCATAGACTTCAATGGGGTGTGGGGTTTGGGTCCTAATGTTTGCGATTTTCGAGAGTTCTGGCACGAACCGAACTGAGGATTTTTCGACCCAACTCTACTAGAGAACTGCAGGCCTCACTTGCTTCATTTAAGGTCAGTGTTCATGACTGAACAGTAAGAAAGAGACTTGGCAAAAATGGAATCAATGGGAGAGTTCCAAGGTGAATGCCACTGCTGACTTAAAAAAACACAAAGGTTTGTCTCACATTTGCCAAAGAACATCTTGATTATCCTCAAGACTTTTGGGCAAATATTCTTTAGACTTATGAGACAAAAGTTTAACTTTTTGGAAGGTGTGCGTCCTGTTATCTGACATAAAACTAACACAGCATTTAATAAAAAAGAATATCCGACCATCAGCTCCTGACCTCAAGCGCACTTAGATTATGCAGCAGGACAATGATCCGAAACACACCAGCAAGTCCACCTCTGCATGGCTCAAAAAAAAAAGAATGTTTTGGAGGGCCTAGTCAAAGTCCAGACTTAAATCTAGTTTTTTTTTTTTTTTTTTTATCCACTTCAGCAAAAGTTTTCCGAGAGACATTATTTCAACTTTATGTGTCAAACTTTATCTCTTCTCCTTTTTCACATCATTGTGGATTGTTTCCGTCACATCTTTATTATTTTTCCCTTCTAGGATATTCTTAAATAATTTTAAAAACCGACGACAAAACGCCTTCTATAATTATAAACCCTATTATTATCTTAGTCTCTCTCAGTCCCTCTTATTTCCCCCCGCCCCCCCTCCCCCTCGCCCCCCCCCCTCCCCCTCCCCTGTGTCTGGTCCGTTCCTTTATATTGTTTATTTATCCACTTGGCTCTGCACCTATTCTTTCTTTTATCCTATCTAAATAAATATCCGAGACTTTGTAGTTTTTCCAACTTTCCCATCTACTATTATCCCCTTTCTCTCCTCCTTCCATTTTGTAGTGATAATCTATTTCCTTTAGCCAGTTTCTAATGTCTGGTTTTCCACTTTTTAGCCAATTCTTGGGAATTAAGGCCTTGGCCGCATTCAGGAGGTTAGGTATTATTGATTTTCTATATTGTTTCTTAGGTTTATTGTAGATATGGAAGAGGCAAGTCCAAATATTTTGTTCTATTTCTTCTCCAGTTATTTCTTTTATGATATTTAACACTTCCTTCCAGTACTCCATTATTATTGGGCATTCCCACCATATGTGTGTGATCGTTGCTTTTTGGCCACATTTTCTCCAACACAAGGAGGTTCTATCTTGATGGAATCTGTGTATTCTTACTGGGGTCATATACCATCTTGATACTAGTTTATAATTCATTTCTATGGTCTTCATGTCCCAAGCCTTATTATATCCCATTTCTATCATTTTTTCCACTTTTTGGTTATCTATTTTTAAATTCATTTCTTTTTCCTATTGATTTATATATTCTGGTCTTTCTTGTGCTTCCAAATCTGTCAGTATACTATAAATTTTTGATGTTCCGTTTTTTAATGGTGTTTCATTGCTACATAGCTTTTCCAGTGCAGTTAATTTTGTTTCGTCTCTCAGTGGGTGTGGTATTGTGCTTACTAGGTGCCTTAGTTGAGTATACTTCCATTCATTCATCTTCCATCCATTCCTTTCCTCTATTTCTACTCGTGTTCTTATTTTGCCATTTCTAGTGATATCTTTTAGTTGTGGGTTATCTATTCCTTGGATTTCAAATATTTCCCTCCCAGGGGTGAAGAGATTCGATCCTGTGAGTGCTAATAGTGGTGAATTATATTTCCATTCATTCTTTAAGTGGATGGTGTCCCAAATTTTAAATACATTTTTTGTTATTTCGTGCGTGTCGGTGTCCAATATTCTATATTTCCGTAGAATCCAAATATTCTTATGTAGTGTGGCTCCACTTATTGTGTTTTCCATTTCCACCCATTTTTTTTCATTTTTCTCATTTGTCCACTCTAACATTCGTGTTAAAACTATGGCTTTATAGTACCTACTTATATCTGGAGCGGCAAGACCTCCATGCTCCTTTTTCCTTGTGATCAGCGTGTAATTAATTCTTGGTTTTTTATTAAGCCATATGTATTTTAGCAGGATTGTTTTAATTATTTTAAAAAAGCTCTGCGGGATTTTTACTGGTAACATCTGTAATCTGTAGTTTATTTTAGGTAATATCGTCATCTTAAACATATTTATTCTTCCAATCCATGAAAGTGGCTGTATTCTTAACTTTTTCATTTCTTCTTTGACCTCGTTGATCAGTGGAATAAAGTTTGCCTGATAAATTTTTTCGACTCTAGGAGTTATTTTAATTCCAAGGTAATTTAGTTCTTTTACCCAAGTGAATGGGAATTCTTTTTGTAAAAACTGAACTTCCTTTTTCTCTAGACCTATGTTTAATATTTCAGTTTTTATTGGATTAATTTTGAAGTTTGACAGTTCTCCGTATTTTTTAATTTCTTTCAGTATGTTTGGGAGTGACACTCTTGGGTTGGATACGTGCATCAAGATGTCGTCCGCGTAAGCAGCGATCTTATGCTCTTTTCCTCCTAGTTTCGCTCTTTCTACCTCTTTGTTATTGCAGAGTGTTGCTAATAGTGGTTCTAAAGCCAATACATATAATAGTGGAGACAGTGGACAGCCTTGCCGTGTTCCATTCTGCATTTTAATTTTTGGAGAGAGTCTACCGTTTACTTTTACGACTGCTGTCGGGCCATTATACAAATTTGTTATCCACTTCATCATTTTTGTCCCGATACCCAAATGCCACAATGTATCCATCATGAAACCCCAGTCTACCCTGTCAAATGCTTTTTCTGCATCCAATGACAGGAATAGAACTGGGGTCTCATTCTGCACCTTCTTGTGCAACATCAATAATGATTTTAGGCTGTTGTCCCGCCCCTCTCTCCCCGGGACAAAACCAGTTTGGTCCGGGTTGATCCACAGTGGGATTAGTTTTTTTATCCTAGTGGCCAGGATCTTAGAGTACAGCTTCGTATCGGCGTTCAATAGGGCTATTGGCCTGTAGCTTGAGCAGTTAACTTTGTCTTTCCCTTCTTTTGGTAGTATTGTAATATGAGCTAATAATGATTCACTTCTTATTTCTTCATCTTCCCCTAAGGAATTCATATATTCTAATAGTTTTGGAGTCAGCTGTTCTTCAAATTTTTTATAGTATTTGACCGTAAACCCGTCTGGTCCTGGGCTTTTTCCTACGGGAGTTTCCTTTAATGCCAGTTTTACCTCTTCATGCGTAATATTTTTTTCCAATTCTTCTAGTTGGTCTATTTTTAGTTTTGGTAAGTTTGCTTTTTTTAAATATTCTTGTATCTTCTTTGTTCTTGTATTCGCTTCTTTCCAACTTTCCTGTCCTTTTATTTCATAAAGGGAGCTGAAGTATTTTTGAAATGTTATCGCTATATCTGTAGTTTTATTTACCACTTCTCCTTTTTCATTTTTGATCTTCTCAATGTAATTCAAAGACTTCTTTTTTTTTACCAGATTTGCTAGGTATTTTCCTGGTTTATTACCCCATTTATATTTTTCTTGTAGTACTCTGTTGTAGTCCTTCCTTTCTTCTTGTTCCATCCAGTCTTTTAATTGCTCTCTCTTTTGAGATAGTAGGCCGAAGATTTTGTTGTTTACTTGATTTTTATGTTTTCGTTCCAATTCATAAATTTCTTTAATTATTTGTTGCATGTTTGTTTTCCTTTCCTGTTTTTTTCTTGCCCCTATGGCTATTAACTTGCCCCTAATAACAGATTTATGCGCCTCCCATATTGTTGCTTTCGATACCTCTGGTGTATCGTTTTCCTCAAAGTATCTTTTAATTTCTTCTATGATGCTTTTTTCGGTCTCACTGTCTTCTAATAAAGTTTCGTTGATTCTCCATGGACCCCTTTCAAGGACTTCTCCTTTTATTTTCATTCTCAAGGTTACTGGGCTGTGATCTGAGGCGGTTATTATGCCTATTTTTGTTTCTTCTATTTCTTCCAAGTTTCTATGTTCGACCATGATGTAATCCAATCTGGAGTAAATTTTGTGTACTGTTGAGTAGAATGTGTAGTCCTTTGTGCTGGGGTGCTGAATTCTCCAAGGGTCTATTAGTTGCTGTTCATATAATGTTCTTTTTAATTTCTTTAGTTGATTTACCTCTTTGTCCCTTACTCTTGAGGTACTGTCCATTTTATTATCCATGCTGAAGTTGAAGTCTCCAGCTAGTATTAATTTTCCTTGCTTGAATTCCATTAGTATTTTAATTATATCTATCAAATATTTTTTAGGGTTCTTATTAGGACAGTAGACATTGGCCAATGTATATTTTACCCCGTGTTTAGTTCCTGTAATAAAAAGATATCGACCCTCCGGGTCTATTTTCCTTTGATCTATTAGAAAACGTACATTTTTCCCTATACCGATGGCTACTCCTTTGGCCCTTCTTATTGGCGAGTCTCCTGGATACCATGTTGGTATGTTTCTTGAATAAATTTTGGCATTTGAGTTTTGGGTTATATGCGTCTCCTGTAGGAAAATTATTTCTGCTTTACTTTTTTCTAGTTCTCGGAGAATGATGTTTCTCTTCCCTGGGGAATTTAGTCCTCGGACATTGTAAGAGATTATTTTTATGCTGTTTACGTTTTCCATTCTTGTGCCTTTTCTTCCCCGCCCGTCCTCTGGCCCTCCCCCCCACGCGGTCCCCCTAGGTGACCGGATGGAGGGGACACCCAGCAGACGCACGGGGTCTCCTCATCTCTTGTCTCAAAATAGGTGCGCCTATGTAACCACTCATGTGACTCAGACCTTTCCCTCCCCACCCTCCTTCCCTCCCTTTTCCCTCCTCCCACCCTCCCCCTCCCTTTTTTCTGATATGGGTTTTTTACCCCCATATTCTCTAGAGCTGAGAGCGTTTTACTTTGTTTTGTGGGGCACGCTCTGCCCCCTCTGCTCTATTTATTGTGAGGCGGAGCTCTGTAAGACACCCTATTCCCCCCCTGCCTAAGCACTAATAGGGCGACCCCCTGTCCACTCCGTGAGTCCCTGTTTCCCTCTCCCTGCATTTTTGTTGTGTTTTACCAATCCTTTCACTTTCCTTTTTTCCCATCCCATCAACCCCAGCCCCCCCCCCCTTTCCACTCTAAGGCCCCTTGCACCGTTGTGTGGTATTTTCTCAGATATTAATTTCCTCGAGAGTCCACATCTTGATGTCTGATCCTTGAATTTACTTGCCACTGCAGGTCATCTCCTGCCGTTATTCGCTCCTGACTATTTGCGTATTTTTCCAGTTCTGGGGAGGGGATTTCTAGTTTGTTGCAAAAGTCCGGAATCTCCTCCACATGTCTTAGCCTCGCACTTATTCCGTTTTTCCTTGCTATTAGACATGCTGGAAAACCCCAGTTGTATTGAATTTCTTGCTCCCGGAGGATTTCTAATAATGGCTTTAGTATCCGTCGTCTTTTCAACGTTTCTTGAGATAAATCTTGAAATATTTGTAATTTACCTCCCGCAAACTCTATTTGTGTTTTCCTCTTTAGGTTTATCCAGGTCTGTTTTTTTTCTTCCCATTTTTCAAAGCGTACGTTACATCTCTAGGTGTTTCCCTTGCGAACCTTTGAGGTTTTTTTACTCGAAAGACACTTTCTATTCCTATTGTGTTAGTTGTTTCCTTTCCCAAGATTTGGTTGAAGAGATTGTTCATTTTTTCTATTAGATTTTCTGCTTGTTCTGTTTCCGGTAACCCACGTATTCTCAAGTTTTTCTTTTTATCTCTATTTTCTTGCTCTTCTATTTTATATGATTGTTCCTGTTGTTCCCGTTTTAAATTCTTTATTTCGTCTTCCAGTTCCTTTATGTTTTTTTGATGTAGGTCTACTTTGATCTCTACTTCTTCCACTCTGTTTAACATATATCCCATATCTTTATGGAGTGTTGACATCTCTGCTTTTAGGGAATTCTCTAGTGCCGCAAACATTTTTTCCATATCCTGTTTTGTTGGCAACTGTGGCCCTTGTTGTCCTTCCTCCTTTCCTCTGTCTTCCTCTCCCATTTCTGGCTCCATTCTGGGTTCTGAGAGGTGGCTGGTTTCTGTTTGTACTTTATACTGGCCTTTTTTATCCTTGTTGTCCTTTTCTTTTGTATCTATTTGTCTGCCCTTTGAACCCACTTGTTTCTCTCCTTCTCCAATTCCTTGCTGTATATACCTGTTCATAGGGCCTGGACTTGGGCCTAGGCTGGTCCTAGGTGATTTCGGTATTGCTCCCGCACTTCTTGTTGTTTTCCCTTTCATGTTTGTTTCTATGGCTGGATTTATAAGATCTTCAAAGCTGCCTTCCAGAATACCCCTTGATTGGGGTCTCTTAATGATGAAAAAATCTCCCAGCCTTCTTAAATTGACTTATTTTTACTAATATTTCTTTTGTTCCGTTCTCATACCCGGTATCCTCCCCACAATCCAATAATAGAAATAATTAATGAGATATGAGTAGTCCCCGTTTTCCAGAAGTTATGTTACTACCTTAAGTACATTAAGCATTCCTTGGTGCTGTTCAATTGTTTAAACCATAGTATTAAGTCCCCATGCACACGGACGTCTCCACAGCTGCTTTTCTGAGCCCTTTCTGCAGCTCAAAAAGGCCTGTCTATGTCAGTCCATGGCCTCACGCCCACCTAGGCGTCTCTGAGCCGCAAGTGGCATAGGCGTTCCTAAGCTGCAAAAAAAAAAAAAAAAAACGCTCAAAAACGCTATTGCAAAAATGCTGAAAAAAGCTGAAAAAAGTTAAAAAAAGTCACTGCAAAGACACCGGCGTCTTCACAGCGCTTTTCTAACAGCCCGTGTGCATGAGGGCCCAGGTGCTCAGCAAAATAATTCAAATGTTTTAGCGATATAATGCAATCTAATTCAAGTATTCAGCAAGATGATTTATATATTCAGCAGTATAGTTCCAGTATGAGCTTATATGTTCCACATTTTGTTACTATGAAATTTCTTCTTATTCTATAGTTTATACTATCGAGCCTATAGTTAATACCATTTGCAAAAAACAAAAACAAAAGAAGACAACAAAAAAAAAAAAAAATCACAAGAAAGGGAGATACTGCAGCAGCAGCAAGCAGGTGGGGGCTGGGAGACAACTCTTCTGCTGGCTTGTCTCTCTTTCACCTTCTCCTTCTCCCCTGTTCCCCCCCCTGTTTTTATTGTTTTTCTTAGCTCACTTGATTCTACTTTTTCAGCTCTTTCGCCTTCATTTACTTTCATTTACTTTCGCTTTTCATTCCATTTTATTTCATTTTATTTCAATGTGTTCTTTCCCTTTCCCTTTCTTTTGTTCTATTACTTTTCCTTTGCCTATTCACTTCAAGACAATTGCAATAGAAAAAAGCCAAAAGAGGGAAAAAAATAAAATAAAATACGGTACTTATCTTTTAGTTGTTGTTGAAGTTGGGACAAAAAGGGACGCTCACTACTATTTGTTGCTGCTCTCTGATGCTGCGAACGCTCAGGTGCTGTCTCTGATGTTATCAATCTGCCCCGGTCTGTCTGACCCGCTGAAGTCTCAGCTGTTCTCTGCTCTCAGCTCTTCAGTGTCCGCTGCCGCTGCTCCTTGCTCCACTCACCCACCTTCCGGGCTCTCTCCTCCGAAATTCCCCGGTGCACTTCAGCTGGTTCCTCTGCTCTCCGTGGCCGGCAACACCGCTGGGGACTTGAAACAGCCCCAGCAGCGCACCGTTTTCCCTGCTGCCGTCGCTTCCGAAGCGCTCCGATCTCCGCGGTTTTCCAGTTCTCCTAACCCCCCGTCCTCGATGAGCCTTCTAGCCCATCCGACTCCGGAGGGGTGGGGGGGTGCAGTCAGACGCAGGTACAAACTTCCTCTGGCTTACACCACAAGACAGCTCAGTGAGTGATGAGCAGGGGGGGGCGGGGAGGGAAGCTACCTACACCTTCTCATCAGGCCGATCATTCCTCTCAGCTGCAGGGAGAGGGTTCTCAGGATCCTCACGCCGTGCACAGAGCCATTACCAGGCTCCTCCCTCTAGTTGAAATGCTGTGGCATGACCTTAAACAAGCCATTCATACTTGAAAACCCTTAAGACCCCTTTCACACTGGGGTGCTTTGCAGGCGCTACATCGCTAAAAATAGCGCCTGCAAAGCGCCCTGAAAGAGCAGCTCCCCACACTCCAGTGTGAAAGCCCGCGGGCTTTCACACTGGAGCGGTGCGCTGGCAGGACGGTAAAAAAAGTCCTGCTAGCAGCATCTTTGGAGCAGTGAAGGAGCGGTGTATACACCGCTCCTTCACGGCTCCTGCCCATTGAAATCAAAGGGGCAGCATGGCTATACCGCCTGCAAACTGCCGCTGCAGCGGCGCTTTGCGGGCAGTTTCAACCCTTTTTTGTCCTCTAGCGGGGGTTAAAACCACCCCATAAAAAACGTCGGTTAATTATTTTTTCACATAGGGCCAGGCAGGTTTGGACAGCTTTTTCCCCTGATAAATTAAATCATCATTTAAAAAAATAGCATTTTATATTTTTGTATTCACTTGGGTTATTTTTATGTAATATTAAAATTTGTTTGATTATCTGAATCATTTAAGTGTGACAAATATGCAAAAAAAAATCAGGAAGGGGCAAATACTTTTTACAGTACTTTATACCGATATACAGTAAGTAAGGATGTTTACAAAGGGCAATTGCATCACAAAGAATGCCAGCGTCTACTAACACTCAGAAAACATAAAATTTATTGCATAGCAAAAATCTGTAATGTATTTATTCATTTAACACACTAAGTTGTTTTGTTAATTTGTGTGCAAAAATGACAGAAATGCCCACCTTGCATTTATTAACCATTCAATGATGTCATTTGTTTTCTGTTCAGCAATTAGCAATCAGTGACGTTAAGCCAGTTCTATGACATTGTAAAGGAAAGGTTATTATAAAGAAGATGGAATGTGAATTAAATAAAGAACCCTACCCTAGACATTTGCATTAATAGCCTGGATAGTGTTCAATATTATTGAATCTTGTTGGTTGCTGGCAATAAGACATCTATTTCTAGGAATTTTTGGCATTTATGCTACTAGACCAAATCATGCCTCCCTTGCTCTTACTAAGCCTCTTTCCTAATACTAGGAATCTTGGGTTCAAATCTTACTGTAGCAAGGATCCTGGAGCCCAAGAGGCCTAATGGTGACCTCAAGCGTTAGGGAAAGCTGACATCCTTCTTTTTAGAGTGGGTTACCAGGCTTGGTGGGTGTAATTCAAATGAAATGATGGTCTCCAGTCACTTTTGAATGCGAACAAAAGATTTATTGTCTCTTAACAGAACTGTGGGAGAGGGGGTTAGGGCCAGGACTCCTTTGAGTAGTTGCAATGATAATTGGTAGACTCCGAGACTTCTATAGGTAGACAGCTATACAGTGGAAGGTCTCCAGCCGGATAACAATTCTGTATAGGTAGGACCGCTGTCTCTTAAGGCAACTAATCTTGTAACAGTCACTAAACGTAGTTGTACTTAACTCTTGGAAACACCGAACAGTCTTTTACTTATCTCACAGTATCCCACTGTAGATCCTCACTCACTGAGCTCCCAGTCTCTCGCTAGACTTCCTGATCCCAGACATCACTGGATCCCCTGAGCTCTTCCACAGCTATCCCTCTGTATACTCCCCAAGCTTCACCCCCGCTATCCTGCTGGGTCCCTGGCTTGGCATTTGCTGCCCACTTCTTTACCATCCCTGGCTGATAAGAAGACTGCTCTGGTACTTGCTACAGCTTACTCACAGTGGTCTCCGGTAGTAAGATGGATGGACCCTTAGTGGCGACAGCTTCCTTTCTGCCTCTGACTACAACTGGTTCCCCGGCCAGATGAACCTTCTCAACTCCAATCCTGCAGTCCCAACCACAGCTGATCCTGGATAGGCCTCCGGCAGCCTAGCAGCCAGGTGTCCCCAGGATAGGCCTCAGGCTTCTGGCCTAGCAGCCCGAGGCCACTTAACACACGCCCACCCAGACAGCCATCCAGGTGGCACAGAACCCTGATCACCTGACTCCAACCAAATAAATAGGCTCTCCCAGCAGGCCAAGGGACTAAAAGAAACCTTGCCAATTGGCTGAGACACCCCATCCATTCATGATCTGACCTTGCTAAGCCCTTGTCAATCTAATGTCACCAGCCACAGTGCCACCTAGTTACAGAAGAGAAAAGGTACAGCAATTTCAGAATTTAGGGAGGAATCAATTGATCTCTAACAATTAACCAGTATAATTGTCTCCTGGCAAACTAAATTTGTTAGCAATCCTGTCTAAACACCAGGGTGCTACATCACCATAATTGATCAATATCAATGCTCTATTTCTAAACCTAGCAGTTTTTGAAACTTAACCTTGTGATGGTAAAAAAGCAATTTTGGATCAGAAGTTATATGGCCCAGGGTAAGAAGTCTGGATGTCTGAATTGATCTATGGTTCACAGAGTAAATCAGGTAAAACCCTTACATAGGTGGACCATTGCTATTATATTGTTAGAAGACTCAACTGGCCATATAACTGCCCCATGTAGTCTTTTGTTAGCACAAATCCTAGTTCTTGTTTTTTTGTTTTTTTTAACAAATGTATTATGGAGCCTTATTTAAAATGACATGTCCTTTTTTAAATATCTTAGTCAGCAGTCAGTATAATAAAAGGTTAGGGTCTTTTATAATGCATTCTGTTTTCTGTGATGTCTTTTAAAGCTATTCTTGATACATACTTCAGGTCCTAATAACTCTCTCATACTCTCTAGAATAGCTACATCTAGGTATTTGCTATTTATGTCCTAAAAGGAATATTATTGACCAAACTCAAGGTCAGTCCTGTCAACCACTGGATTAAATATTCTTTATGTTGTATGAGCCACTTCCACAGAAACTCCCAGAAACAATTTGTCTAGATTATTAATTTAACTTCAATGCTACAATAGATTAAATAATGCAGTTTACTTGTTAGCTTTTTAATAGCGTTTTCTTTATTATATTCTTATATCTGAGGTAACATCTACTTGGCAGCCGTGCGTTTTATTTGTGATAGAAATGAATAAACACACAATCCAAGGATAATATATAAACATATTATTGGCCTCTGTATCAGATATTGATCCCTTCACTCCAGTCTTGATTAGCAATTCACAGAGTGAAACATGATTCATCAATAGCAAACTTCTCAAATATGGTTTCACTTGGCAATTTCTCAACTAATACCCTGGTGAGAAGACATATTGGTATAATATAAAGTTCCTTCTCGCTTAACAATTAAGACATCTCAGCATGTCTGTTTGTAGTATAAGATAATTGATTGGCACAGTTGTTGTCCATCAGGGTTTACAACATTTGTAGTCTTTCAAATATTACATAGAAAATTACTATACTAAAACTGCTAAAGTGCCTGAGTTTCGATCAGTTTTCCAGCACAGTCAAATTAGCATACTAGAAAGTTTTGCACACCCATATAGGAAAATGTGACCAGATGTTCTCATTTTATTAGATCTGCTGGTATCCCCATGTGTTCTGCTGGGACACTGAATTGTCCCAGATTTTCCTGCTGTGTTCACTAACTGCACAGACGTTACATGGAAGGTAAAGGCTTCTCTGCCATAAGGGATTTGCAAAACAGGGATTAAGAAAGTCCCACCCTCGGAGTTCTGAGGATTCCTACAATATGATGAAATTTATATATACATATGTATCTGTATGTGTGTGTGTATATACTGTATGAGTGTGTGTGTGTGTTCTTCTGCTTTTTGCTTTCGAAGTAAGGGATCATTTGTAATCATCAGCAAGATACTGAAACTCATGAAAAATACATTTTATTGCCTTTTTATTGTGCTCAAAACAAATTATTGCTATGCTACGTGTCTGTCACAATGAACATGTGTGAAAAGTAAATGCAAAGAATTAAGTTCAAAGCCGAAAATGCAAAATGGGCCGGAATGGAGTGGCAATGGAGAGAAAATATATAATAAAAAAAATAAACAATTAGATAGCTAGATAAATAGATATTTAATTTTTGGTGCCTTTGAAACTAATACAGCTAATAGAGGGGTGGGTGGTGGCAATGTTACAGGCATTATTTTGATCGGAAGGAATAGACAGCAATGAAAACGCTATGAAAAGTTCTAATCTTTCCTCAGTGTGCATTTTTTGGTGGTGTCTCTGCATCGCTACCTGTCATTAAATCTCACTATAGGCACTGATGGCAGTAAAAACATGAAATAGACGCTAACACTTCCCTGCTCTATCCAAAGCTAAATAAAAAAATTGCTGCTCATGAAGCAGGAAAATTGCATGTTTTGTTTTCATACTTAGCATTTCCTACTACAAGTAATTTAAAGTGATCCTGCCACTACAGGTTTACAATTAAAGTTTGTGTAAACCTTAACAATGAAGTTATCGTCTTTTCTTCCTTTTGATCTGCTAAATATATCATTGGAAGTGTTTTGTTATATTTGTTTTTTTTTGTTTGTTTTTTTTTTATTCAAAAACGATTGAAATTTAAATTGTTTCCATACATTAAATAGCCATTGATCAATTACATTTGTAGAAAGTCGTATCGTCGGGTACAGTGGTGATACAGGGTATTCAATGTACATTATACAGCAGAAACCAAAGGCTTAATGTTATAATTAGATGTCATAACAGACATAATAGAAGAAATAACAATTATTGAACAATCCAGCATCCAACGTATGATGCATTCTAAGGCAACTTAACACGTGGGGGAGGTATATAACTAGAGGAGGGGTAATGTAAAATGAGGAAGAGGGGGGATTCAAGGGAAATTCAGAGCTGTGTTGCGCTTTGGGCAAATCTCCTGTGTTATCTCCACACTCCAGGAGTGCAATTAGTCCTCCCAGAATTTTATCTTGGACCACAAAAAATAAATAAAAAAAAAGCCTCTACTTTGTGAGGACTTTATGAAGCCAGTTGGACAGATTAATTTGCTTAGCCAAAGAAAACTGGGCAGGGCTGACACTATTCAGTTTACACAAATGCTGTGTGTTGTCAGTCCAAAAAAGTAATTAAGAGCTGAGTGCATTTCCTGCACAGCAACAGGTATTTTTTGTACTTGTTGGGTCTTTACAGGGATAAAACATGGGCAAATACGCATGTATTGAAGATCTGTACTGCATATTTGTTTTTATAATTTTGACTTGACATATAGTGTAAGACATATTCTTTTACAGGCTGTAAGCACATATACCTACTTTTTCAGAAAGGTAAATATAGAGAATCTAATTTTACTGAATTCAATTGCTTAAAACCTTTAGTATGCAGCCCCCCAGCCACCCCAACACTTACCCGAGCCCGATTTTGATCCATCGATATGCATGAGAGCAGCTGCTCTCTCTCTCTCCATCAGAGCATTGGCTCCTGCTGGTGTCAATCACAGCCAGTGATGAGGGAGCAGGGGATGGGACGCTCTGTGTGTCTTATGGACACATAAAGACACAGAGTGGGGCTCAGTAGCGAGTATGCACAAGTGCCCCGATTGCAAGGGACTTGCTATGGGGGTACTCAACAGGGGGGGGGGCAGAATCACTGGTTGGGGACCCAAGAAGAGGAGGGTCAGGGTTGCTCTGTGCAAAGCCATTGCACAGAACAGGTTATATAACATGTTTGTTATTTTAAAAAAAAGTACCTTTAGTATGACTTTAACTGTGACCTTATGCTACTAAGATTACCTTAAGCTCAGTCAGTTGGAACCACCTGTCTAAAAAGCAGCCAATGTAACACTATCTTAATGTTGCATCACCCAACTGTCAAAAGAACTAAAACTGTTACTTTCACCAAAATAGATTTTTCTTAATAAGAAGCCTATCCTGCTGCTAACTAATACACACGTGTCTTTACATCAGCTCATCCCCACAGTTATTACCTTTTGTATCACTTGACCCTCCCTCTTAGATTGTAAGCTCTAACGAGCAGGGCCCTCTGATTCCTCTTGTACCAAATTGTATTGTAACTGTAATGTATGCCTTCATTTTGTAAAGCACTGTGCAAACTGTTGGCACTATATAAAACCTGTGTAATAATAATAATGTATGAGTAAATAAGAGTAAACTGTATCACCTGCTGATTTTTATATCTCCCAAAGTTGACAGTGGATTTTGGTGTATTGCTGAAGACATTTTATACTATATGGAGGCTTCTGGGGATGCCTGTTTCATATATGTTAGTCATTTTTAACTATTTAGTTGCTACAGATGTACTATATGTAGTTATGTGCTACCTAGCAGCCATGTTGCATTTTGTTTACTTTTTAAAAAATGTTTTGCAGAGCATTGCACCCAGGGATAATTTGTATGACATCATCCACCTATTATTCTGTCAGGATGGATATAGAAAGTGCTGTTTGTTTTGTCAATTGGACAACTCCTGGTGATCTTGTTATCAGGACCTAAGTTCAACAAAACAGGTACTTAATGTTCTGGAAGAGTCCTTGGGAGAGGATATTATTATTCCATCCTCCTCTTCCTCCAGTCTAGGCTCATCATCCGCTCCTCTGCTGGGGGGGGGGGGGGGGGATGCTTGCTGAGAAGGCTATTTGCCGAATTTTACGCCACATGGCTTGAGCTTGAGCCTAGATAATATCTTCCTTACAAGCTAAAGCCCTTCTAGGTGGAGGCATTAAAGACTTACAATACAGGACACTAAGTTATAAAGCTCCCACTTATTGTAGACTCAAGATCCTTTGTTGCCAACATGCTGCAGCAACATGGGGATATGATGGCTGTGAGGTCATTGCACATCATCATTCCAAACCACTGTTACATATATGGGGGTCCCATAATAAAACCATAAAGGGGCCCTCTATCTTCCTAATTTTAGAGGCAAATCCTGAACGGAATACTATTTTTTTTTAAAGAAGTTGCCAAAGTTTTTTCACAATTCTTTTCTCAGAATTTACTACCTACATGTATAAATACCTATGTTTCCAGACCACTCTTGGCTCCATAACACTTACATGGTCTGCTATTGCAATAATAACTCCTTTGTTTTCGTCCAGATATCCTAAATATTGAAGTAAAGAGCTAGCTACATTACAATAAAACAATAATGCACAAGCTAACTGTCTGTCGAGATACAGAGTGCAAGGAGAGGTAATGCCATCTTTGCTGCTCTAGTTGTTCAGATGAACATAGTAAGGTTTGTTTTATATGCACCTGCTGGTAACACAAAGGACCATACATTGAGCCTATTTAATAAATCGACATGCATTAAGCAATAGCATCCAGTCAGATTACTGCAGGAAAAAAACAAAAAACGAGAGTCTAAATCTTCTGGTAAGACTTCAGTTTAAAGTGTAACTAAAGACAACATTTTTTTTTTTTATGTAGGATTGAATTTTTTCACCATCTGTGTTCCAATCTTTTAGTGTTCTGATATCAACCCAAAATTTGGAATTTTCTTTTACTTTTGCTTTCAATGATAATGGTATACAGAAAAAATAGAAAGGATGAATCTCCCTAACAGGGGCAAAGACAGCAATAAAAACTGACAGGTGTTCTAATCCCTCGCCACTCTATCCAAAACTGAAACTTTAGTTATACTTTAAGCGCGAGGAATGATACCGGAATCAAAGACTGACTGTGCAGAGTTAAAAAATGTTTCACAGGCAGACAGAAGCCTTTAGAGGCGATTGCTTAAAAGAAAAGTATGGGTTGTTTTTTATTTTTTGCAGAGTCAAACTTACCTAGCTGCATCTGTCCCCCGTCGGCTCTAACACTGAGAACCGAGCAATCAAACACCGCTGATCCCTCGGTTCTCAGGGCTCCCCGAGCAGAGAGCTACTGATTGTCAATCTGCTCGGCCTTCTCTTCGCTCACTGGAGCGCTGGGCTGTGGAGGGGGCAGGAGCGGCTGACTCAGGCTCTCAGAAGTTCGTTGAGATGCTGAGCCGGGTGCCGGTCCAGGCATGTGGGCAGATCTCAACTCAATTGTTGTGATTTTGTCCTAGCCTGGGCCAGCTCAGCTCCAGCCTGCTGTCTGCTGAAACCGGGTCACATGAGTGCAGAACCGACTGCACTCCTGTGATCCACAGGAGAAGTACAGCCAAGCAAGCTGTGGCTGTACTTCTCCTTTAACTGGTAAGTTACCGGCATACATACGGTTAAGACAAGATTGGTTGAATCATGCACAAAAAAAAAAAAAATTACATTTAGAAACTTCTGCAGGAAGACAATCCATCCAGTTGGAAAAGGTTGCTTTTTTATTTCCTGCAAAGGAAGCAGTATCACATTGCTGTGCCTAGGGGGAGTAACTATTAGGTTCTATTCACACTAAACACTTTGTCATGAATGTAACAGCATGAGGAAATATATGGATAACATATATTATTGTTGAGTGGAATAGTGCACAGCTAGATTTTGTGCTAAGGTGTGCTTCACAAACATGTCTGATGCGTAATCTGTGTGGCTTCTTTTAGCTTTAAAATGTATCTCTAGCTAAAACCTGCCTTAATGCAATGCACGTTAATGCACACCAATGCATGTATACTAATGCAGCATAGCAGTGTGATCCTAGCCTTAGACATCTGTCACCAAAGCAGATGTCCGTAGTGGAAGATTCCTGCTTGCCTCCTGTTCTGTACTATACCAGATGCAGTGAACAGTAAATATGTACTTTAGGCAACAGCGGACTTTCCAAGGGTTACATTTTTCATATATGAATAAACATAACTTCTTTTTGATGTAAATTAGTGTGGGATAACCATACAGTAGGGAAGGATCTTTATATTTGTAAATGTAAGCCATTTTAATACCATAATAACGGTGACATACTTAATGAAACCAAATTAGCAAGCTTTATGGTGATTAAGGTAAGACACGATAATTAGAACACTGATTAAGGAGACACCCCTACCCAGCATCTGTAATGCGTATATCCCCCTCGCATAGGTTGTTAACTATACCAGTCTTGCTGCCGTAGCATTTTGCCATGTGAAATTATTTAGGAAGCACCTGCATTACTGCTGGCATTTATTTCACAACAAAGCACTTAACGTTCAAGTACTCAGGCTCATTGTTCTGCTCCACAGCATGGAAAAGAAGATGAATCAAGAAGCACAGGGTCCAACAGAAATTATTATTGATTTAATCGCATAATCAGCAGCAAACACTTCAGGCTAAGATAGTAAATCCATAACAGCCTGCCCACATAATAACCACCCTTACAAATTTACCAGCAAACCACTGTGTGCATTTAACAAACAAGAGGAGCAAGGGTCACCTTCACTTGGCGGCAAAATATTGACATTCCTGAAGCTTAAATATGTTTTGAGTTAAGTGTTATCAATCAGCGATAAGAGTTGAATGTCTGTTAAACATAACTGCATTGGCAGGAGGATTATAAAATGCTTTCTTGTCATAATCTTGAAGCATCTATCAGACAAAACTCTGCTTGAAATCAATTGTGTGAAAGCAACTGCCTGCTGTGACCACTCAGTGTCATACAAATGAAGAGAGAGTATCCCTGTGATCTTTAACCAGAACTTGTTATCTAATGAGGCCAGAGCTTTAATTTTTTTGCAAACAAAGAATCAATGTGCATGATTGAACAGTATATTTTTATGCATTTATTCTCATAAAGACATTGTTATTGTGTAATTTATCATGCAGAAATTCAAGAAATATAACATTGTTGATAGCATAATTAATGCTCACTATATTACATATTTTATTGTCATGTAATATAGATTTTCTTAGTAATGTCAGCAATAATTTTTTGTTAACCACTTGTCGACCGGCTCACGCCGACATACGTCGGCAAAGCGGCACGTTCCCGTGAATCGCCATATTGATACATCTTCCCCTTTAAGAGTCATAGCTGCACAGTGGGGGGCACGATGCGTGTAGCCGGCGGGCAAGATCGCCACCGGCCACCCACGATCACGGGCAAAAGAGCCAGAATGGGGATTTGTGTGTTTAAACATACAAATCCCTGTTCTGACAGGGGGGGAGAGACTGATCGTCTGTTCCTACTAAGTAGGAACGACGATCTGGCTCCTCCTCTAGTCAGTCCCACCCCCTCACATTTAGAAACACACCTAGGGACCACATTTAACCCCTTTATCGCCCCCTAGTGTTAAGCCCTTCCCTGCCAGTGACATTTACACAGTAATCAGTGCATTTTTATAGCACTGATCGCTGTATAAGTGTCAATGGTCCCAAAAATGCGTCAAAAGTGTCCAATCTGTCTGCCGCAATATCGTAGTACCGCTAAAAATTGCAGATAACCGCCATTACTAGCAAAAAAAAAAAATAATAATAAAAATGCCATAAATCCTTCCCATAGTTTGTAGACGCTATAACTTTTGCACAAACCAATCAATATACGCCTATTGCACTTTTTTTTACAAAAAATATGTAGAAGAATACATATTGGCCTAAACTGATGAAGAAATTGTTTTTTTAAAAACATTTTAGGGGATATTTATTATAGCAAAATGTAAAAAATATTGTTTTTTTTCAAAATTGGCGCTCTTTTTTTGTTTATTGCACAAAAATTAAAAACCGCATCAAATACCACCAAAAGAAACCTCTTTTTTTGGGAAAAAAGGACATTCATTTTGTTTGGGTACAGCGTCACATGACCGCGCAATTGTCAGTTAAAATGATGCAGTGCTGTATTGCAAAAAATGGCCTGGTCAGGAAGTGGGTAAATCCTTCCAGTCCTTAAGTGGTTAATCTCTGCAAATTGTAATGCAGAATTTTGTTTTTGCACCTCATTCAGAGAATCTAATAGTGAGAGGGGGAATCTGCCCTGGTTCGAAACCTGGAAGATAATGGGTGGATCTTGATACTAAATTCTGGGCATTTTCAAGGCAAGAAGGAAAGCTAAGGTCAAAAAAGGGAATGCTAAAAGTACAATGCAGTGAGGAAAGGGTCCTTTTAATGTGACTTCAAGAAAAAAAAAGTCATTTAAATCACATGCATGGGAGATGCCTGTATGTCGAATATATGGCATAGTAATATTTTCACGGACATCAGAAACATTGAATTCTGGCATTTTAGATGTGTATGTGATTTCTTATCTATTGCATTTAACTTAAATTCAACAGTACTGCCCAATTCTGATTAATTTCAATTTGAAAATAAAAGTTATTTTTTTTTATTAGCATTGGCTGCAATACCTGACTTTTTTTTCTCAAGCAGTAATTGACCAATGGAGGTAGCAGTCACAGATGTTTTAAAAGCTTTGGGAAAGTTTACTTTTAAGAAAAAATACAGCCAACTCTCTAAGCATCATAGAAAATGGGCAATGACAAAACAATTTAATTTCTATAGTTTTAGTTAAGCACTTAACTAGGAAACAAATAAAAACAGACACATAGCGGGTTTTATTCTGCAAAAAATGTATAGTGTACTTTCTGAGAGACAATACTCACACATAGTATTCAGTGGCTGGACTGTATGTAAACAGCTTTATTAGGCCACAATATAAAAAGGTGAAACAGGGAAGGTTTTATCTTGAAATAAACATTATAGTGTAATATTTGAGAGACAATAGCTACAAACATTGTATCATGGCTAGACGGTATATAAGCAGCTTGGTTAGGCCACAATATAAGAGATAGAGATGTGGCAAGTTTTATCATGGAATAGAAATTAGAGTGTATTATTTGACAAAAGCAACCGATATTATTTAGTGACACCACAGTATGTAAGCAGCTTGGTAAGGCCACAATATAAGAGGGGGAGACGAGGCAGGTTATATCTTTAAATAGAAATTAGAGTGAATTTGGACATGATGGAGTGATGGATAATAGCCACATATATTTTACAGTGGACATCAGAAGTCATCTGGAGCTGCAAAAAAAAGCACATAGTACACATAGTATTCAGTGCCTGGACTGTATGTAAACAGCTTTATTAGGCCACAATATAAAAGGGTGAGACAGGGAAGGTTTTATCTTGAAATAAACATTATAGCGTAATATTTGAGAGACAATAGCTACAAACATTGTATCATGACTAGACGGTATATAAGCAGCTTGGTTAGGCCTCAATATAAGAGATAGAGATGTGGCAAGTTTTATCATGGATTATAAATTAGAGTGTATTTTTTGAGAGACAATAGCCACCGATATTATTCAGTGACACCACAGTATGTAAGCAGCTTGGTAAGGCCACAATATAAGAGGGGGAGATGAGGCAGGCTATATCTTTAAATAGAAATTAGAGTGAATTTGGACATGATGGAGTGATGGATAATAGCCACATATATTTTACAGCGGGCATCAAAAGCCATCTGGAGCTGCAAAAAAAAGCTATACTAAAACCTCTCACAAGTCTGGAGGTATGAGCCCTACTTTGTCCATGATCTTTGTGCTCCAAACATTCCCATATAATCTGGAAATTTACTGACCTGCCTTGTCCTAGAGAGGCAGATTCAAAGCAGCAATTTATTTTTTGTTGTCTTTATTTATTTATTTTTAAATTTGTATTTCGTACTGTAAGTATTTATTGTTTTATTTTTATTTTTTTCATTACTTTTAAGGATTGATGCAGTGGTTGGACTGCACACAGCAGAGGCCAGGCACTTCTGCAATATCTTTGCTTTGCCAGCATAATCCTTCTTCTCCCAGGAACTTAGCAACCAGTCAGGTATTTTAATAAATATTTTTTTCATTATAGTCAGGTCAATGGAAGCATAGCTATAGGGGGAAAACCTACAGTCATAGGCTGCCCACCCTTCCACAATGCAAGGACAAGTGACAACAAATGGAGGAGGGAAATTCTAGGAATAGGGGGAAGGGCAGACAGCAGAAGGGTCATCTGAAAAAAATTAACAGACAAGCATTAAAGAAAGAGACAGAGTTGTTGCCAAATAGAAGTAGAATTGCATGGGCCAAGTATTACTAATGTGACCTCTCTTTCCTCCTCCTCCTCCACCTCCCCACCCCTCTACTCCTTCTCCCATTCTTACTTTACCTCTCCTGCCTCTTCTCCCTCCCTCTATTTCCTCCTCCCCTTTCTCCTTCATCTATTATTCCTCCTCCACCCTCCACCTCCTTCTTCATCCTTCTTCTTCTACTCCTCCTCCCGTCTTTGTTCTCCTCTCCCTCCATTCTCTACTCCCCTTCCTCTCTTACCTCTTCCTTCTCCACCTCCCTCTTTTTCTATGTGATTAAGGCACAAGGAGAGGCTCTGAGAAGCAATTTTTTCCACCTCAGCAATGGGTCACTATCTACAACCCCAATTCCAAAAAAGTTGGGACGCTGTGTAAAATCTACATGAAAAACAGAATGCAATGATTTGTAAATCTCATAAAACAATATTTTATTCACAATAGAAAATAAAAAACATATCAATAATAGCAATGTAAACCTTTTTTTTTATTTACCAATAAAATATTATGGAAAAAAAATATCAAGTATTTAAACTGGGAAAAAGCATAATTTTATGAAAAAAATTAGGTCATTTTGAAATGAACGGCATCAACACATCTCAAAAAGGTTGGGACAGGGCCATGTTTACCATGGCGTAGCATCCTCTTCTTTTATTAACACTCTGTAAATGTTTTGGAACTGAGGAGACCAGTTGCTGTTGTTTTTATGGAGAGGAATGTTGTCCCGTTCTTGTCTGATATATAATTCTAACTGCTCTTTTTCTTCTTTGATACATCAAATATTCTGAATTGTAAAAGGTCTGGACTGCAAGCCAGTTAAAGTGGTAGTAAAGCTTGTTAAGACCAAAAAAAAAAATGTCACCCTGCAGGCCAATGTCATAATTTGCTAGCATGCATCACATACAAGCACATTATAAGAGACTTGCCTTAAAACAAACCCCTAAATCGGCACGCTGTCACCGCTGACAGGGCTTCCATCTTTACCTGGTCTTCCTTTCTGGTTCCTGGGCTCCGGCCGTCTGACTGGCTGAGCTGCAATTACGTCACTACTGCGCATGCATTCCTTCAGAGTGCAGGCACCAGTGACATCACCTACTGCTGCTTCGTAGAATATCTCCTAAACTGTGCACGCTTAGGAGATATTCATTTTAGTTACAGATAAGCTTTATAGTAAGCTTACCTATAGGTAAAAGTAACAGAAACCACTTTACTACCACTTTAAGCACCCAGACTCTTCTACTATGAGGCCATGCTGTTGTCATAGATGCAATTAGAGGTTTAGCATTGTCCTGCTGAAATATACAAGGCCTTTCCTGAAAACAACGTTGTCTGGATGGGGGCATATGCTGCTCTCAAACCTGGGTATCTTTCAGCATTGATGGTGCCTTTCCAGATGTGCAAGCTGCCCATTCCATGTGCAATAATGCACCCCCATACCATCAGAGATGCAGGCATTTGAAGTGCTGAGAACAAGCTGGAAGGTCCATCTCTTCTTTAGTCCGGAGCACATGGCATTAATGGTTGCCAAAAACAAACATCAAATTTTGATTTGTGTGAGCACCTACCATTTTAAATGAGCTTTGGCCCAGATAAGATGGCAAAATTTCTGGATCATGTTCAAATATGGCTTCTTTGCATTATAGAGCTTTACCTTGCATTTTTGTATGGTATGGCAAACTCTATTCACAAACAGTGTTTTTGGAAGTATTCCTAAACCCATGCAGTGTTGCTCAAAAGAGAACCATGCCTGTTTTTAATGCAGTGCTGTCTGGACACGGACATCCAATATTGCGTTTTGGCCTTGTCCTACGCAAACAGAGATTTTTCCAGATTCTCTGAATTGTTTGATATTATGTACTGTAGATGTTGATATATACTTAAGGTCTGCAATTTTACGTTAAAGAACATTTTTTTGAAAGTGTTCGACAATTTTTAGCTGCAGCTTTTGACAGATTGGTGAATTTCTGCCCATTTTTACTTCTGAGACAATAACTTTCTAAGATGCTCTTTTTATACCCAGTCATGTTACTGATGTGTTGTCAATTAACCCAATTAGTTGCCAAATGTTCTTCCAGCTCTTCCCTGTTAGTACCACTTACTTCGTCAGCTTTTTGTTGCCTTAATCCAACTTTTTTGAGATGTGGTGCTGCCGTCAATTTCAAAATGAACTTATTTTTTTCTTAAAATGGTACACATTCTCAGTTTAAACATTTGATATGTTTTCTATTTTCTATTGTGAATATAATCTAGGTTTATGAGATTTGCAAATCATTCTGTTCTTTCTGCTTTTATTTAGGTTTTACATAGCATCCCACCTTTTTTGGAATTGAGGTTGAATGACGCCTACTCCATTTTATTCTCTTTCGAACAGGCAACTGAAATGATGAGCTGCAATGAGCAGGGATAAATACAATAGCACAGTCTCTCGTGTGTTCTTTTTTTAGTCTTTTAAGCCCCCTTCAGTCCCCATTGGCCTTTTCCAGTGATTACTCCAGGGATAAGAAGGGTAGACAGACAGCAGCAAAAATTAAGCGTACAGTCCTTTGGTTTTAAAAGTCACAGCAGCCCTCATTCACCCCACCGTTTACAGTAACAACCTTTTTATGCCAGGTTTTGGCTAAAGTGGAAGAGAGAAACATCTCCAAACTCCCCACAGATCTAGTGCTTGTATGCCATCTTGGCTGTTCAACTTTCATACCAACTGACAAAAAGCAGCCCCCTTCCTCTAGTTCATGGCCTATTTACAATAATTATTTTTTGTTAAAGATTATTTACAGGTTTACATTTTTTATATGACAATTTTTTATATATTTTTTTCCTCAAAAGCCCAACCAAACTGAGGCAAAGCTGTATATTTAAATACTTACAAGTGATTATATCATGGACTACCAGGTGTCAAGGATGTACCACTGGCTAGGGGTGACCCAATATGTGCTCAAGGCACTAGCCTGCTCTGCTGCACTTGTCATGTCAGAGAGGGCCTTCAGTACAGCAGGGGGATTTGTGACTGAGAAACTGATCCTGGAATCGGACCTGGATCACAGAGGGCTACTGAACTCCCACTTCGGATATTACTGATGCAATCAATATATTTATTTTAATACATTTTACTAAGAAAAGACCAAACATTTTTTCTTGTTATTCTAGCTGTTTCTGTGGCTGTGTTTCTTTTTTCTATCTTTCCCTTTAAACCTCTCAAATCCAAAAAGAGTTGAAGCTCAATTTTTTTTCAGTAGAGATTAGGGATCAGCTCAAGGTTCGGTCTCACTACGAGTTCAGATTGAACTTTGGCTGTTTCGCAGGAGGTGAATGTCATATATACCAGCTGTATTTCTACTGCTACCTTCCTTCCAGGTATTAGTTATAAAAGAAACAGCAAGTGCTGGCACTCACTGTCTCCTTACCATCCAGTGATGTTGCCAGGCTCCAATTATTTACTGGCCAGGAATCCCTGTCCATGTAAACAAAGTTGCAGCACTAATATCACCCAGGACACCATTCCCTTGGTTTACATTTTATGGGAGCGGATTGCATGGGTGGAATTTTTTTCTGTAGGTGGGTGTCGTTCATCATGATTGATATAGATTTACATCACTGAATCTGTGAAATGAAAAATGCCCATTTCCTGGTTTAATAGGCAAGAAGGGGTAAACTAGGAAGGGGAGGGGGTGTCCTGGGAGTCCTGGGAAACATGTACCAATACAAAAAAAATTTAAAAAAATTCATAGATTTGTCCCCCCCCCAAAAAAAATGCATACCATACCCTTTGAAATTGAAAAAAAATGTGTGAGGTCCACCTAAAAATCTGTATCAAACTCTCAATCCTGCTGGCTGGCCCGGAAAGAGCGGGCGAACATGCCCCATTCCGAATTATACCTTGCTGCATGTCCTCAACAGTCCTTGTGGTTCTGCAGGTGAGGGGCTTATCAGACTCTGGAAGTATGGGGTACTTATTCACAAAAAAAGATATCACATAGAACTAAAGACACCCAAGCGTTTGACAAGTCTTTAATTTAAAAAATAATAAAACCAAAAAAGTCCCTGGTTGTGAATCCATTATCAATCATGATACCTGTGCCCCTGACTTGCCACCCCCCCAATGACCTAGCATATATGACCGATCCAAATCGTAACACTAGCCAAATAACAGCTCCCTGAGCTCCCTTCAGCTAGATAAAGTAAGGATGGGGATAGTGGGGACATCATTGCTCAAATATGGCCATGGCCATATTTATTTTATTGTAACAAAACACCTGCCTTGTGCCTAATCCTGCAAAAAAAAAAGTGGTTCTTAACCACTTCAATACAGGGCACTTATGTATCTTCCTGCCCAGACCAATTTTCAGCTTTCGGCACTTTCACATTTTGAATGACAATTACGTGGTCATGCGACGCTGTACCTAAGCAAAATTTTTATCATTTTTTTCCCACAAGTAGAGCTTTCTTTTGCTGGTATAAAGCACATTGGCAGTATGACTGCTCTGACATCACCCTTTTATAGTGAGGGATCTGGCTTACCAAAAGCCGCTTTATTGGCCCTTATAGGCCAGACGACCTAATTTTAAAGGCCAGGCAGGGCATTATGGTTACAAAAAGTTCAGTCTTCCTGGTGTGGAGGTACATATGACCTGCTCCAATGTGACAATACTCAGGTCTACCAGCTAATTACTAGGCCTGAGCACTGACCAAGAGAGTTATGTTACCATCCCCTTAGCACAAAAACATTGTTATTTTACGTTGAATGAGCAAGGTGAGTGTCTCATTAACACCATAATAAGAAATTGTCACTCTCCATTCTTCTACAGCTGCCCAGGAATGGTAAACGTATGGGCCTAGAGCACTAGTAAAGCATTAGCATGGATAAACTGCTGCTGTTCTGACGCAAGCAAAGCTTCATTTATTTTAAGAATTTAAGCACTAGAAGGAGGAGAGCTTGGTTACATGACCTGTTAAAGTCATTTTTCAAGCTCTACTACTATTACAGATTGTTCTCTGAAGAGTTTTGCAGAAAACACCCCTCAAGGAAACCACAAGCTCCACCCCACAGTCTACATTTTATGAATGAAACAAAAAATGAAGGCGCAATGGAATATTCACTATGGCAGAGTGGATATCATCTAAGCTAATAGGCAAGGGATTGTCAAAAAATGGCTTGGGGGGGTTGGGCATTGTCCTGGGGCACATGAGCCAAACCAAAAAATAAATAAAATTGGTGAACAGAAATGTTAAAAGCTTAAAGTAAAACAGTAAAAATGCAAAATTACTTTGACTAACATGCCTGAGAAATGCCCTTAACCTACCTTTGAAGTGGCACAACTTACGACCTACTATAGCAAAACTGACATTTTTCAAAGAAAAAAAATCTGGTTTACATTGCAAATAAATGATAGCTTAAGTTGATTAATTCTGTAAACAAATTGGCTGAGAATTCCCTTCAGACCCTAGATGAAGGTTTGGTATAGATGTTAGTAGGGGACCACACACACTAAATGGGCATTTGCTTCCCCCTAAAAATACATACTATGCCCATATCCTTAATGGGAATCTGGTATGGATATCAAGAGGGACCCCACACAGAAAAAATGGCATGGGATGCCTCCTAAATTCTTTACCAGACTCTTTTAGTCTGGTATGGATTTCTAGTGTATCCCATGCAAAACAAAAACTTAAAAAAGCACGATGGTCCCCAAAAATCCATACCAGACCCTTATTGGAGCATGCAGCGTCCACTCTTTCCAAACCATGGTAGGCCACATGCCCTCAACATGGAATTGGTATATTGCTAGGGCGAACACCCTGGCAAAACACCTTGTCCCCATGTTGAAGGGCCTCTTCCCCACAACCTTGGTTTTCACCAGTGGGTGGGGGCTTATCAGAATCAGGAAGTCCCCCATATTAATGAACAAGGTGTATATAGTGCACCTACTCATTCACAAAAAAAAATCTAAACAGTAAATACAGACACCACACATTTTGACAAGTCCTTTATTAAAAAAAATTAAAAAAAATTAAAATCCCGTAATATACATGTGTAGCGCTACCACCCCGCCCCCAAGAGCCACTTGAGTATGTTCAGTCTGTTACTCTGCCTCTCAACCCCAATAACAGTCTCAACCCTCTCTAGCACACCTGGCAATAGTGTAGGTGCAATGACCAATGAGAAACACACACATTATGATAAAACACAGAAATTGTCTTTACTGCATTATTTCTGTTTAAAAGTAACAGACAATAAAAGTATATATATTCAAGTAATCAAATGGACAGCAATAACTGAGATTAAGAGCAATATAGCTCAATACTATATTCAGGCTGCTTTGAGGGGATTCCAAATCTGAGAATGTTCCCAAGAGCAGAGGCACACTTAAATGGCAAATAAATCACAATATGATACGATTGGTTACCTCTACTCAAATTTGGCTCGAATGAGTCCAGGCAGGAGGTGAGCAGAAGACTGATCCTCTTTATGTCAGACCTCTTCTGTCTCCTGACACCACAGGCCCAACTACAAACACTGTATTCAAATCAATATTTAATGGCATAGCTTCCCATATAAACTGTATACTCACTGCATATACAGAGCCCTGAGTATGTGTGTGCAGGCCTGTATGGCACTAGTAACTTCAGTCCCTGAAAAAAGGTGAGGCATTGTATCTTCAGCTGGCCACTGCCGTTGGTGCACTTAAACTCCTGAATAGCAGGGCCAAACCACACAACTGGCCCAGATTATCAAGTAAAGAATGCAGGATCTTCCTCAGTAAGGTGAAAGAAAAATGGTGTCTGTATACAGTGTCTCTGTATCTAAATGGCCTTGTGTCCTGTGGCACTACAGGTGTCAGCAAGGTGACTAAGAGCAATGATATCTGTCTACAGTGTCCATACAACTCTATCTGTGTGCAGTGTCCTTGTTTCCTGCAAATGGGCAAGAGCCCTCTCAACCAATCCTGTGGTCAAGGCCCAAACGAACATCTCAGAACAGGCAGGCTCTTCTAGTTACCCGACTGGTCACCCCACACTGAAACACTTCACACCGTCAGTGCAGGTGTGTCTGGATATGCACCTGGGATTCCCCTCTCTCAGGCTGGATGTCCCGACTGGCTGTGGATGCCTGAAATCACGCGGTGGACTAACCTGGGAGGCAGACCTTCACCCCTAGGTCTAATCTCTTCCTCTCCCTCGTGTAGTCTGAGGAATCTCCTCAGATCAGCAAGATGGACTCTCTAGTTCCTTTTCTCCCAGAGCAGACTGGCTATTGTAGTTCTGTCCTAATAGAAAGCTATGGGGCCATTTTAGCTGAGGACTACATATCCCAGAATCCTTTGCAGCTGCTGCTTGTTAAAGTCCTACTGACTTTCTCCTGTAATTGCCCCTGTAATTGGCTCTCCTACTCCCGCCAATAGGGACACAGGGGAGGATGCAGAGTGAGCCGCTCTGTGTGTGTGTGTCAGTAAAGAGAAGAAAAGGGAGGGGGGGAAATCCCGCTCAGATGCTGACTGGCACTTTTCTCCCTCACAAAAGAAACACGGCCAGCATGGCCAGGACTCAGAATATTGCAGGGCACCCGCTACACATGATATAAACTGAAGGTAAACAAGTAAATGCGCCCAAGCCTGTATTACCACCTCTGCGCTTGATGAAATAAAGAGGAAAACACAATAAAAGCTGCCACTTAAAATGTAAAATATGTATAAGCTGAATCCACCCTTTAATTGTGAAGATGAATAGTGGCGCTGTCCCTACCAGTTGTGAGAGTGGGTCAGGCAATACCGTCCTCCCTATTATGGAGTGAGCTGGAGGTGCATAGATTCTCAAAGGTGATGAATAAATGAAATGCATAAATCAATTAACATCTCCTATTAAAGTAGTATACAAACACCTTGGTAAAATGTAACACTCTAATATATACAAATAATGCAACCAGCAATGAAGCTGCAATGTGATAACAGTGAATTAAAGTCCACCACGTGACAGTAGTGTGTGACTGATATGATAATACCAGCCTTCAAAACTGAGATGAAGAAAAGAGGAAAAGAAAAAAATTCTTTTTAAATGATAACTAAAAATGCAACCAGTGAAAAAATATAAAAATGTAAAAAATAGTCCACATAAATTGTGACAATATGCAACAAAATCCCAAAAAGTGCAGGTGTCCTCAAACCGCTCAGCTGTAATCCATAAATTTCACCACACCTCAGTGACGTGATTCCCTTCTGAAGTTCAAATTCACCAGCTAATACGACCTCCCACTCTCGTGTTTGGCCAGACGGAGCCTCAACCCACTCACATGGGGGTTAGCTTGCGACCCAGATCTCCACTGCTAAGAACCGGCCTCTCTCCTTAAGATAGTGCTTCCATATGTGGAATGAAAAAAACGCTCCAATGGTGTAGTACCGTTAAACTGATATTTATTCACACTAAAACAGCGCCCAAAGCACTCACATTCAAATAAAACTAGTAGGCAAATCACTTCACAGCAGTTAGGAAACAGCACGGCACACTGAACGGTGATAATGAAAATGAAAACACAACAAACGGCCACGGCGGACCCAGGGAGTATGGATGCTGGTGATCATCTCACCCGCTTGCAGCAACACGTCCCTCGGCTGATCCCCGCCCCGTCACTCCTTCTTCTACCACTCGTGTAAGATTGCCGTGTAGCCATGCCCCGACATGTTTCGTCACTGGGACTTATTCATGGGGTTGGCTAGTCGACAGGGCAATCACACTTTTATGCAAATCGAATGTTTAGTGGGTGGGCGCAAATCACTTTGCGTCTACACACTTCCTGTGTCCCCGTGTCTGTGATAGATACAATATCTCCTCATAAGTAACACCTTATATAGAGAGTACTGTAGATGCATTTAAATCATCACTGACAAGCGAACTGTAAGATAGATGGCTATCAGTGTTACTCATCTATACAATAAAACTAGATCCACATCCACTTTTAAGATATTTATAACTTATATATCCATACCTTGTAAAAAATAGTGTAAAAAATATATACATATATATATATATATATATATATATATATATATATATATATATATATATATATATATATATATATATATATATATGTATGTATATATTATTTTTTAATAATGGTAATTTGGGAATGTATATATTTTTACACTATCGCATCCATACTCCCTGGGTCCGCCGTGGCCGTTCGTTGTGGTTTTATTTTCATTATCACCGTTCAGTGTTCCGTGCTGTTTCCTAACTGCTGTGAAGTGATTTGCCTACTAGTTTTATTTGAATGTGAGTGCTTTGGGCACTGTTTTAGTGTGAATAAATATCATTTTAATGGTACTACACCATTGGAGCATTTTTCCATTCCACATATGGAAGCACTATCTTAAGGAGAGAGGCCGGTTCTTAGCAGTGGAGATCTGGGTCGCATGCTAACCCCCATGTGAGTGGTTGAGGCTCTGTCTGGCCAAACACGAGAGTGGGGGGCCGTATTAGCTGGTGAGTTTGAACTTCAGAAGGGAATCACGTCACGGAGGTGTGGTGAAATTTGTGGATCACAGCTGAGCGGTTTGAAGACACCTGAACTTTTTGGGATTTTGTCGCATATTGTCACAATTTATGTGGACTATTTTTTACATTTTTTATTTTTTCACTGGATGCCTTTTTAGTTATCATTTAAAAAGAATTTTTTTCTATTCCTCTTCTCTTCATCTCAGTTTTGAAGGCTGGTATTATCATATCAGTCACACACTACTGTCACGTGGTGGACTTTAATTCACTGTTATCACATTGCAGCTTCATTGCTGTTTGCATTATTTGTATATATTAGCGTGTTACATTTTACTAAGGTGTTTGTATACTACATTAATAGGGGATGTTAATTGGTTTATGCATTTCATTTATTCATCACCGTTGAGAATCAATGCACCTCCAACTCACTCCATAATAGGGAGGACGGTATTGCCTGACCCACTCTCACAACTGGTAGGGACAGCGCCACTATTCATCTTCACAATAAAAGGGTGGATTGAGCTTATACACCCGCTACACATGCATCATCAATCATGTCATCCAGTGATGCAGATTCTCATCAACCATGGTTAATGATGTTTGTCAACTCACCAAAATAAAAAAAACTCACCTACTGTCCCTACAGTCGCTGCTATTTGAAAACAAAGGGGCAGGAATTGCCCGGTAATGTCATTGACCAAAAAAACCCTAGTGTTTATTGCATTGTTAACAGACCCCCAAAGTATTAGATTGGGGATACGTAGGGTCTTTAAATACAATAAGACACTTTGTAGTGAGTGTGTACACAGTCTTTTAACACTATAAACTATAAACTATAGACTTTTAACCTAAACACTAAACCCCTCATCCACTTTAAAGGCATGACAAAAAAAGTTATCCCCACCAAAAAAAAAAAAGGGGGGGGGGTTAGAAGCCAAACAGCAACTGCCATTTTTGCTTTGAAAGATTTATCTGTTGAGAAAAATGTTCTGGGATATTTCCAAAATCTGCTGTAGAAAAGTGCAAAACACACAGCTAAAGGATCATTTACGAAAGGAAAATAGGCTTATTTTGCAAGGGAATTTCCCCTTAGGTTAGTGAATGTGGTGAAACTTCACTTTGCAAAGACTACCCAATCAGGCACAAGGAAAATAGAAAACAGTATACTTGCTTGCACACAATGGGATAATGGAAGCCAGCAAAGCTTCACTTCATTCGCTAAGCTAAGAGAAAATTCCCTTTCAAATTGAAAAGCATTTACTATTTGCTTTTAAAAATCAACTCCTCTCTCTTTAATATAAATATAGACATTTTCTGCAATGACCAGCTTGTAACTGTCCCCAAAACACGCTGAAAATCTCTCCCTAATTTGCTTTAACACTTCAGTGAGTGTCCTGTGATTGTATGTACATGTCAGAAACCATGAATCAGACTGAGACAGAAGTACAGTTAAATCTCATATATAAAATACAAGGACTAATGCGCAAAACCACAACCTCATACACAATAAAATCTAAATGCTAAAATGCGATACCAGATAGAGAAGCTGCCAACATGAATGGGTGCACTCAACACCTAAATACACGAAATAAATATTGCAAGGTATGTGGCGCTATCCTGTACCACACTGTGGATAGTAAAGGGACTACTAGAAATGACCGTCAGTGTGTCTAAAGAATTTCTAATTCAGAAGATAATGATAGCACAATACAGGACAATGTGGAAATGACAATACGTAATAATATAAAGCCCCACCACACCACCTGATGTATAGAATAATAAAGTGACTAGTGCACAATGGATAAACAGATGTAAAGGAACCAACAAAATGACATGTGTCGCAAAATAATTTCCAAATGAAAGCAAGATGTAGATGAATAAAAAAGTGGCTGGTGCACAATAAAAAATCTAGTGCAAAGAATCATCAAATAGCATGTATAGCAAAATATATCCAAATGAATGACATCAGAAAAGACTGTCAGTACAGCCCACACCACTAACTAAAATACAGTACTGAATATATGAATAATAAAAGTGTGGAGATCCTCAAAAAGTGCACACAACACCTCAAACCCAGCGATAAATAAAAATGCAAAGAAGTGTCATAAGTGATAATATGCAACTGAAGATGAGGAAAATAACTTTCCGCAGCAATACATATATAATAATATAGTGACAAAAGTGCAAAAAATATTAATGAATATAAAATAATGAAAGTTCAAAAACGTGACAATAGTGCAATAAAAGTCCGCACCAATGCTATTGTCATGCAAACAGTGACTTCTGGTGTTCACACAAAAGAAAAGTCAATGTATAAAGTGCATATAACAGTGCTTAGTGCTGTTCTTCTTAAATTCTTCTGGTGCACACACCAATTGTTCCCCTCAGCCTCTCACCTCTAGTAGCGATCCCTTTGAGAAAGACACGTGGTGTGACGCAATGCGTCAGGGTAGGAGGAGCCAGGTGCCGACGCTTCACGGGGACGGCCGAACCCGGAAGCTACTACACGGTTTTTACTGCTTGTTTTTATTTTCTCTGTAAGTCACTACATTGCTGAATAAATTTCATCTTTAAACTACTACACTATGGGAGTTTCTCCTTTCGTTTTAACTACCGCTGTGGGAGTGCTGTGAGAGGCGAGAGGTGAGACGAATAGACAGATCCACGGACATCCCTCAAGAAAGGACTACCACTGCAGGAACCCCTTACCAGAGCATTATCCATCTGCCTTACTCGGCCCATTTGGGGGCCGCTACTAGAGGTGAGAGGCTGGGGGGAACAATTGGTGTGTGCACCAGAAGAATTTAAGAAGAACAGCACTAAGCACTGTTATATGCACTTTATACATTGACTTTTCTTTTGTGTGAACACCAGAAGTCACTGTTTGCATGACAATAGCATTGGTGCAGACTTTTATTGCACTATTGTCACGTTTTTGAACTTTCATTATTTTATATTCATTAATATTTTTTGCACTTTTGTCACTATATTATTATATATGTATTGCTGCGGAAAGTTATTTTCCTCATCTTCAGTTGCATATTATCACTTATGACACTTCTTTGCATTTTTATTTATCGCTGAGTTTGAGGTGTTGTGTGCACTTTTTGAGGATCTCCACACTTTTATTATTCATATATTCAGTACTGTATTTTAGTTAGTGGTGTGGGCTGTACTGACAGCCTTTTCTGATGTCATTCATTTGGATATATTTTGATGATTCTTTGCACTAGATTTTTCATTGTGCACCAGCCACTTTTTTATTCATCTACATCTTGCTTTCATTTGGAAATTATTTTGCGACACATGTCATTTTGTTGGTTCCTTTACATCTGTTTATCCATTGTGCACTAGTCACTTTATGATTCTATACATCAGGTGGTGTGGTGGGGCTTTATATTATTACGTATTGTCATTTCCACATTGTCCTGTATTGTGCTATCATTATCTTCTGGATTAGAAATTCTTTAGACACACTGACGGTCATTTCTAGTAGTCCCTTTACTATCCACAGTGTGGTACAGGAGGGTAGAATAGCGCCACATACCTTGCAATATTTATACAGTTAAATCTCACTTGTTTAATAATAATAAAAAAGGGTAAACAGAGTAAACGTAGTCAAAACATAACCAGAGTTCAGGAATCGGAATGGATAGTTAGATAAGCCAAAACGTCAGGGAGCCAGAGATGAGAGTAGTAGAACAGCAAGCAGGATCTGGAGCCAGAATAATATCAGCCAAGCAAGTCTTTAACAGGAACACAGAAGAGCGTCTCTAGAAATGTGACCAAGGCTAAGGCAGAGATCATCTGGGCTGGACGGCTTAAGTAGGCATGACTGACGAGCAGGATATCATCAACAGGTGAGTCACTGTGGAGAAATAGGAGCTGGCAATTAGCCGACAGCTGAGTGGCCAACTCAGAGAAGGAAGGGCTGAGCCCAGCCCTGACAGTACAGTCAGATGCATTTTTTTTTAGCTATCAGCAACAGCTTCTAACTGTCCCGGTAACACTTTTAAATCTCTCCCTAATCTGTTAGACAACTGTAAAACACAGTTTGTGTATCTGTGACTGTAAACACAGAGAGACTTTTTTTTTAGCAACCAGCTCTGAGCACCAACAATCCAAAGCTGGCCTTACACTGATAGATGTGTTTTTCTCATCTTGCAGGCTGAATAAAAAAAAAATCCAACCGATTCCTTCATCCTTGCTATACATAATGGTTGGATGAATGTCCTGCTATGGCTAATGTATTTGGACAGCTGGCCTTACTGGCTAGCAAAATACTTGAACAGCATCTGCATCTTATTGAACGTAGCCGCTGTTTGCCTGACAATTTTCCATCCGGCTCCTTTGATTTTTTAATTAAAAGATGTCAGGCGGGAGGTGGCCGGCAGGGCCACCCACTAAGCTAATTTTGTCCAGTTTTTTGCAAAAATTTGCAAGGTATATGGCCAGCTGAACTTTCTCTGCTCCCCTAACTACTCCATAACTCGTGAACATGAAGTGAGCAAAGGCTTTTGTTAACCCTGATTTTTATACAGAGGGGACTGGCAAACTAGGATAACCCAATTGTTGGCCCTTTCAAGCCTCTAGTTACAGTTCGGGGGCCAACAAGGTTGGTAATGATTGCTAGGGCAATGAATGTTCCTAATAGTTTGCAAAATGTTTGGGTTGAATTTATGGTTGACCTAAGCTTGAAGCAGATTCCTAACTGGACCCATAAACATAAAACAGCCATTCAATTAGCCAGATTGTGCTTTTGTCATGTTATGTCCAGGGCAAAACACTGTTGCTGCTTCTATTAGGGATTAAGGTACTGCTTCTTTTCTGCATAGGAAAATATCCAGAGAGAGCAGGAGCAGTTTCTCAACAGTGAGGTAGAACAAACAGTTTGTTTCTGCTTTTCTAAGCTTGAGTGCATTCATAAGTGACACGAAGGTCTTACAGGCAGCATGGAGAGGTCTGTATGATTATTAATCTGACTCAAGCTTAACGTGATTGTAAAGGTTAAATGGTTTTCTACCTTAATGCACTCTCTGCAATAAAGTAAAAAAACCCTTTAAGATGCAACTCCCCCCTGCCCTCCCTAAATACTTACCCGAGCCTGATCTCGATCTAGCACAGTTCCTGAGAGCAGCAGTGTTGCTTTCTCTCTTACTCCTCACTGGACTGAACCATTGGCTCCTGCTGCTGTCAATCAAATACAATGATGAGGGAGCAGGAGGTGATGCCGAGCCACACTGTGTGAGTCAATAGATGCACACAGTGTGGCTTGGGATCGAGCCCACATGAGAGCCCCAATAGTAAGAGGCATGCTATGTGGGCACTCAGAAGGAAGGAGGAGACAGGAGTGCAGGAGAACGCCATAAAACCCCAGAAAAGGAGGATTGGTGTAAAACCATTGTGCAGAGCAGGTGAGTATAACATGTTTGTTATTTTAAAAGAAAAAAAAAAACCTTAACCACTTTAGAGTATAACTAAAGGCAAAACTTTTTTTTTTTAATTTTGTATAGAGTGGAGAGAAATTAGAACACTTGTCAGGTTTTATTGCTGTCTGTGCCCCTGTTAGGGAGATTCACCCTCTCTATTTGTCCTGTTTACCATTCCCCAGAAAAGTAATAGAGGGGGAATCTTCCAATGGGGACACTAGTTCTGGTGAGCTGGGGGTCCCCAAGGAATTCCCCTAATTTTCAGGGATTTCCTCTCACTTCCTGTTTGGCTATGGGACAGGAAGTGAAGGGAAATCCCAGCAATGGGACACAGATGGTGAAAAAAAATCTGACAGGGGTTATAACCCTCCCTAGCCTATAGTTCTACTTTAAGTCAGATATTCACTTATAAAAAATCACATGGTTTCTAGTCAAATCCAATTAAACTAAACTAACTATGCCAGTTTTCCCTATAAATGTATAATGAAGTCACAGTGTTTCTTTGCAGGTTTAATGAAAAGATACATGTCTTTGCTATGCATCCACTGAGATAGGTTGTATTGTAAAAGCTGAACTAAACTAAAGTAAGTAGTTGGAATTATTACTTGTAAAGTTTAAGTACAAAACCATAATCACAAATGGTTCAGCAATTTCCAATCCATATAGAATTAAAAAGCACCTAATAGCGGCATGATGTCTACCTATCATCTCAAGAGGATAACTTTTATAGTAAGTAAAATGCACACTGGGATGCAAAAATATTCCAGTAAGCAAAATAATTTCCATGTCTAGTGCTACAGACTGATTGTTTATGGCTGCTCATTATTTTCTCACACACCTTTCAAAGACTGCAAATAACACACTGTTTTAACTGTTTTATTGTTAGTAAAAAGTTGGGTACTACTGAAACAGAATAATTTAAATATTCACACTGCTCTAGACCTTAATTTAATTCTGCACCATTACAAAGTGAAAAAAATATTTCTAAAATAAAATGTCTATTTTGTCATTTTGTTGCATATCCAGTTAGGAAAACTGGTTGTGAAAACTTCTGAAAAAGTAGCATTATATAAAAGTGCTCAGTATTGTATAAAATAAAGGTAGAACATTTTTATTTTAATATCTTACTAATACAATTTTGATAATAATTATTTACATTAACATATTTACAAAAGTAAGCCTATTGGCTATCATTCAGGACATGTTGGGGACTGCACATGAGGTTTTCTATATTTAATTAACACGGTATACTTTGCAGTTTAATGCCATTTGATGCATAATCTGCATTGTCTCAGTCATTTCTGAAGTTAGAATAATCATACAACTCTGATACAACCATGATCAATGTCCCAGTGAAGTAAGGATGAACAGTATATGTTCTTATTATATTGTACATATAAATACTCTATATGTATGTATGATGATTCACTTGAGAAATTTGACACATTTGACAGAGGTAAATTCTAACAAGTTAGATTTTACGGGATCTTGTTAGTTTGAATCTTGCCAGGATGTATCTTGTTGACACAGTAGCAACTGTTTTTTTGGAAAACACTTTCTGGGAATCTTTTGGGCCAATCTTGGTAAATAACAGCAATACCCTTTTGTTCATTAGCCAACATGCTCTCCATGGTGCTGAAACTTTTGAATTTAAGCACTAGGAGGGTTAATGTAATATTTTTATTAAAAACAATAAATACATTTTCCAATTAAGGAATAGATGTTGGGCCAATCTTGTTTGATACAATTTTGATGGGTGAATGTGTTTGAAAAAAGAGGGAAACCACTATGATGGAGAATGTTGGCTGAATTTCTACTTAATCAAATGATGAATACATCCCAACATGATCTCTTTAGATATGGCAGTCTATCATCTGAAAATAATTTTATTTTCTGCTTTAACACAGAACCATTTGACCTGGTAATTTACATCTCTGTGTATTTTCCTTTTAGAATGTAGTTTATTGTCCATTACAATTAAAATATAAGAAAACACAGTATATTAAAACAAGACTTTCTCTGTCTCATCTCTTATTTTATTAGTGTCTTTGAAGCGTGATATGATCTTTGAGTAAAAAGTGAATAAATCTTGATTTTAAGCTGCTGCTTTCATGGATAAGTGGATACTTATGATGCATAAGATGAGTCTGAATGATTTATGAATGCTGGAAAGTCTATGAGTCACTAGAGCTTAAGTACCACTTTACAATTGTAAAAGTTAGGTAAGTAGAAAAAAGAAAAAAAAAAGAGAAAATGTGAGGTACTGATTTTCATTTATACAATGTGTATTATACCATGCTAGCCATCAATTAATACAGAAAGTTTGGAATTTAAGTGATATTTATTGGTTAACATACAGTAAGTTATTGCATTATTTTGGAATGCCTAGTTTATCTTCTTCAGGCTTTATACGATTCTTATAATGGCTCTGAAACCCACATATTTATGCACAGGGCATTACAAGGAGGAACAATAACATATAAAAATTTAAAAAAGTACAGGTATTTTTGAGTAGTAAAGGCTAATGCTATAGTGATGGAATTCAGAGTTTAGAAATGTTATTGGGGTAATTGACTCAAAGATAAGAAGGCCAGGCGTAATCCTTACCTCAAATGAGAGTGCTTTTGAAATGTTGATATACCAGAGAAGCAAATAAAAACATCCATTAATAAAATATAGCTGTTTTTCTAGACACAACTGAAAAGGTAATGGTTATTTTAAATAGTCAGGATATATCTATAGTTATCAGGGTTTAAAAGAGTTATGAAGGTAACTGACTTCAAGATAAGAAGTCCAGGCAAACTTGATGTTTGGAAATTCCTGATCAGTACAATAATCTTGAGATCATTTATTCTGTTGCCTCAGAAATGGGCTGCACATTGGTTTTATTGGTATTAATTGGGAATCTATGAAGGTTCATTCAGAGGATTTGACTCATATCCCCATCAAAGAGGTCTGTGGGACATTTTACACACAATGGGGAAGATTTACTAGAACTGGTGCACACAGAATCTGGTGACCAATCAGCTTCCAGGTTTTTATTTTCAAAGCTTAATTGAACAAGCCTAAATTAGAAGCTAATCGGTTACTATGGACAGCAGCATGAACATTGAGGCCACCCAGTAATGGTCTCTTTGCTTCATGATCAGAATCCTGGGTCCCATGAGCAGGCATTTCAACATGAAAGAGCCCATTTGCCACAAATTACCTGCAGCAGAGAACCCCAGCTTCTTGGTCTTGCTGAGGACAACAATGTCCTCTACAATGTCACCCAACTTCTGTACAACTACCAGGGGTTTGGTAGGGGTGAAATGTCCCTCAGAAAGACTTCCCAGTATCCTCTTTCACCTTACTGTCAGTGCTCCAGCTCTTCTCCTCCTCATACTCCTCTTCTGTCTCTGCTGCCTTGCCTTACAGGGATGGAGGTGCAGGGAAAAAGATCCTATTGGCCCTAAATTAGCAGGAAATCCACCTCTTGCTTCTGGTGCTGTGCCTTCAGTGCCCAATCTGTTACTCCATGCTTTGTGTGTGCTCCAGCAGGAACACCAGAAGGATTATATTACTAACATCCTTCTGGTTGCCTCTTTTAATGGTGACAAGAAGTTGAATTTGTCCTAAATGAAAAGTCATTGATTTGCCAGAAAGAACCTTAGCTCCCCAGACCCTGTCTTCTATCTATGCTCCTTCAGATACTCATTGATGGCCCGCTGCAGCATTCCAATTTGGAGTTCCAGTGCATGAGTGAGTCGCTGACAGGCAACTCGTGTTGCTGCTGCATTTTGGCTGCGATTTTGCCGCATTTTGCAGCTGCAACAGAGTGGTAACATTTTGCTTTGGACATTGCATATATTGTGGGATGTGTGTTGAGAAATGTTCATTCTGTGAAGTACCCTGATCAGGCTATTGAGAAGAAGGGGATAGAGGTAACTGTGCTAGTACCATCACCAAGAGGAAAGATATCATAAGGCATCATCATTATTAAATCTGCAAAAATGTCAACAATTCTGTGTTTTCTGTCAATATGGGGTGCTGTGTGTACATTAATGAGGAAAAAATGAACTTAAATGATTTTAGCAAATGGCTGCAATATAACAAAGAGTGAAAAATTTAAGGAGGTCTGAATACTTTCCGTCCCCACTGTAGTTCTGTGTGTGTTACTGCCAGTTTAACGTCATATAGTTCTGTTTGCATTACTGCCAGTTTAACGCCATTTACTTCTGCGTGCGTTACTGACAATTTAACGCCATATCGTTTTGAGTGCATTACTGCCAGTTCAATGCCATATCATTTTGTGTGCGTTACTGCCAGCTTAACGTCATATAGTTCTGTGCGCGTTACTGTCAGTTTAATGCCATATAGTTCTATGTGCATTACTGCCAGTTTAACGCCATATATTTTTGTGTGCATTACTGCCAGTTTAACGCCATATAGTTCTGTACATCACTGTATGTTTGGCACATTATATTGCAGTATATTATAGTGTGTCTGTGTAGTGTGAGTACTCAAATTAAAGTGCACCAAACACCTCTTTACATTGATTAAAGTGCATCTACATACAAATTTCAACTTCTTCTTTACATTTGCTTATAAGCACCACCCCCTCCCTCACAATAATTTCTGGGAGGACAACAAGGAGAGGCAGATGTTCCCTTGACACTGTAAGGGGGCCAGCAACAAATGTGTCCACAGGTAAAGGTGGACATGGTGGTCAGTCCTCGGGCAGGGCATAATTTCCGCTGTTTAGTGAGTTTGCCTGGCTATCCAGCCACAGCATGCAGAGGAGGTGGTGGTCTGGCTTACTAAACCTTCCTCATCCTCCTCCTCCTCTGTCTTGTAAGCAGGGACAAGTGTGCAGTCCCCTGCAGTTGCCAGAGTGGATAAACCTGCCTCCTTGTCCACATCTATTCCTGCCATAGCCCCAACATCAACCATTGAGGAGTTAGCTGAGTTATTTGACCACAGCGTCAGCCACTTGCCCCTTGATGATGCCCAGCCATTACTGGATTCAGATGTTGGTTCTGAGGTTGAGGATGACATGAGCCTAGAGAGAGGGAGGAACACTGGTAGACAAATTGGCAATCATGTTCCCCAAGTCGCAGCCCAACATCCAAAGAGTAATTTTTCTGCACCTGTTTGACAGGTGCATATCATTGCAATTTTTCACAGCAAGGCCAATTCTTGCTTTCATCAAGAGTACCTGTATAGGGTTACGGTGGGATGGTGCCCCCGACACCCAAAGAGTAATTTTTCTGCACCTGTTTGACAGGTGCATATCATTGCAAATTTTTTACAGCAAGGCCAATTCTTGCTTTCATCAAGATTATCTCTATAGGGTTACGATGGGAAGGCGCCCCCGACAGGCAAAGAGTAATTTTTCTGCACCTGTATGACAGGTGCATTTAATTGCAATTTTTTACAGCAAGGCCAATTCTTACTTTCATCAAGAGTACCTCTATAGGATTACAGTGGGAAGGTGCCCCAACACCCAAAGAGTAATTTTTCTGCACCTGTTTGACAGGTGCATATCATTGCAATTTTTTACAGCAAGGCCAATTCTTGCTTTCATCAAGATTATCTCTATAGGATTACGGTGGGAAGGTGCCACCGACACCCAAAGACCATTTTTTACGCACCGGTTACTTCTATCCAAAGTCAAAGTGACACCAGAATGTATCCAAAAAAATCTCTAATCTTGTTCCCAGTGCACTACATTGTGGTCTCATCATACACAATGGCTCCTCAGCTGTTGCTGAGCAAAATAAAGGCAGCTTGCAGGGAAAAGTCATTTTTTTTGGCTTTATAAAAGCAATTATTGCTGCAGAAGATCATAGACATGGTACAGATCTGTCACTTTACAGGTAAACTAAGGGGACCCCCCCAGGCACTATATTGGAGGGAATTTTTGCATTTTTATGCTTTCATTTTGAAAATCAAAACGTCACTGCTCATTTAAAAATTTTTCACTAACTTTTTTTTAATTGATACATGTCCCATAGACATGTGCACACTGAAATATTTCGTTTCGGAATTTCGTTTTCGTCCGAAAAATAAATGTATTTAGTTACTCCCGAAATTCGTTTTTATTTATTTATTTTTTCGTTAAAAATTGCATTCGTCCGAAAATCCAAATTAAGGTTGAATCTGTCATTGAAGGCTTATGGTGTCTGTCGAATGTTCAAAGAAGATTCGACGGCATTTGGATGAAAACTAATGCACATGTCTAATGTCCCACATGGTAGGACCCAGACCCCTATAACCATTGTATGCCCAATTACTTGCATATAAGCCTTCAAGATGAGCACTTTTGATTTTTGATGTTCGGGATCCATTGCCTTTAATGGGGTTCGTTATTTGGGTCTGAATTTTCGCGGCGTTCGAAAGTTCTGGTGCGAACCGAACAGGGGTCCGTTCCGCCCATCCCTAGTAATGACCTCCTCTGCAAAAAATAAAAGGGGTTGGGTAAATTCCAGTATAGGTCAGCATGTGTCCTAAACTCCTAAAAGGGGGTTATGTGCCATCCAATCTGGTAGCATAAACCCCTTCTGTGAGGTCATATACAGGAAGAAGGGTTATGCCACTAGTTGGAATGGAATCAGCTGTAAATTCAACAGTTTTTAAAGCTGGCATTTACAGTGGGGATGGAAAGTATTCAGACCCTCTTAAATTTTTCACTCTTTGTTATATTGCAGCCATTTTCTAAAATCATTTAAGTTCATTTTTTTCCTCATTAATGTAAACACAGCACAACATATTGACAGAAAAACACAGAATTGTTGACATTTTTTGCAGATTTATTAAAAAAGAAAAACTGAAATATCAAATGGTAGTAAGTATTCAGACCCTTTGCTGTGACACTCATATATTTAACTCAGGTGCTATCCATTTCTTCTGATCATCCTTGAGATGGTTCTACACCTTCATTTGAGTCCAGCTGTGTTTGATTATACTGATTGGACTTGATTAGGAAAGCCACACACCTGTCTATATAAGACCTTACAGCTCACAGTGCATGTCAGAGCAAATGAGAATCATGAGGTCAAAGGAACTGCCTGAAGAGCTCAGAGACAAAATTGTGGCAACGCACAGATCTGGCCACGGGTACAAAAAATTTCTGCTGCACTTAAGGTTCCTAAGAGCACAGTGGCCTCCATAATCCTTAAATGGAAGATGTTTGGGATGAACAGAACCCTTCCTAGAGCTGGCCGTCCGACCAAACTAAGCTATCGGGGGAGAAGAGCCTTGGTGAGAGAGGTAAAGAAGAACCCAAAGATCACTGTGGCTGAGCTCCAGAGATGCAGTCGGGAGATGGGAGAAAGTTGTAGAAAGTCAACCATCACTGCAGCCCTCCACCAGTCGGGGCTTTATGACAGAGTGGCCCGACGGAAGTCTCTCCTCAGTGCAAGACACATGAAAGCCCGCATGGAGTTTGCTTAAAAAGAACTGAAGGACTCCAAGATGGTGAGAAATAACCATTCTCTGGTCTGATGAGACCAAGATAGAACTTTTTGGACTTAATTCTAAGCGGTAAGTGTGGAGAAAACCAGGCACTGCTCATCACTAGGGATGAGCCGTACACCCCCCTGTTCGGTTCGCACCAGAACTTGCGAACAGGAAAAAAGTTTGCTCGAACACGCGAACACCGTTAAAGTCTATGGGACACGAACATGAATAATCAAAAGTGCTAATTTTAAAGGCTTATATGCAAGTTATTGTCATAAAAAGTGTTTGGGGACCCGGGTCCTGCCCCAGGGGACATGGATCAATGCAAAAAAAAGTTTTAAAAACGGCAGTTTTTTCAGGAGCAGTGATTTTAATAATGCTTAAAGTCAAACAATAAAAGTGTAATATCCCTTTAAATTTCGTACCTGGGGGGTGTCTATAGTATGCCTGTAAAGAGGCGCATGTTTCCTGTGTTTAGAACAGTCTGACAGCAAAATGACATTTCGAAGGAAAAATTTGATTCAAAACTACCCGCGGCTATTGCATTGCCGACAATACACATAGAAGTTCATTGATAAAAACGGCATGGGAATTAAACACAGGGAAACCCTGAACCAAAATTAAAAAAAAAAATGACGTGGGAGTCCCCCTAAATTCCATACCAGGCCCTTCAGGTCTGGTATGGATATTAAGGGGAACCCCGGCCAAAATGTAAAAAAAAAATGACGTGGGGTCCCCCCAAAAATCCATACCAGACCCTTATCCGAGCACGCAACCTGGCAGGCCACAGGAAAAGAGGGGGGGACGAGAGTGTGGCCCCCCCCTGAACCGTACCAGGCCACATGCCCTCAACATTGGGAGGGTGCTTTGGGGTAGCCCCCCAAAACACCTTGTCCCCACAACCCTGGCCGGTGGTTGTGGGGGTCTGCAGGCGGGGAGCTTATCGGAATCTGGAAGCCCCCTTTAACAAGGGGACCCCCAGATCCCGGCCCCCCCTCTGTGTGAAATGGTAAGGGGGTACTTACCCCTACCATTTCACTAAAAAACTGTCAAAAATGTGACAGTTTTTGACAAATCCTTTATTTAAATGCTTCTTCTTTCTTCTATCTTCCTTCATCTTCTTCTGGTTCTTCTGGCTCTTCTGGTTCCTCCTCCGGCGTTCTCGTCCAGCATCTCCTCCGCGGCATCTTCTATCTTCTTCTCCTCGGGCCGCTCCACACCCATTGCATGGGGGGAAGCTCCCGCTCTTCTCTTCATCTTCTTCTTCATCCTCTTCTCTTCTTCCTTCTTCTCTTCTTCATTTTCTTCTCCAGGCCGCTCCGCACCCATGTTGGCATGGAGGGAGGCTCCCGCTGTGTGACGGAGTCTCCTCGTCTGACGGTTCTTAAATAACGGGGGGCGTAGCCACCCGGTGACCCCGCCCCCCTCTGACGCACGGTGACTTGACGGGACTTCCCTGTGACGTCACGGGGAATGCCACAGGGAAGTCCCGTCATGTCCCGTGCGTCAGAGGGGGCGGGGTCACCGGGTGGCCCCGCTCCCCGTTATTTAAGAACCGTCAGCCGAGGAGACGCTGTCACACAGCGGGAGCCTCCCTCCATGCCAGCATGGATGTGGAGCGGCCCGGAGAAGAAAATGAAGAAGAGAAGAAGGAAGAAGATAAGAGGATGAAGAAGATGAAGAGAAGAGCGGGAGCCTCCCCCCATGCCATGGGTGCGGAGCGACCGGAGGAGAAGAAGATAGAAGACGCCGCGGAGGAGATGCTGGACGAGAACGCCGGAGGAAGAACCAGAAGAGCCAGAAGAACCAGAAGAAGATGAAGGAAGATAGAAGAAAGAAGAAGCATTTAAATAAAGGAATTGTCAAAAACTGTCTCTTGTCATTTTTAACATTTTTGACAGTTTTTTAGTGAAATGGTAGGGGTAGGGATCTGGGGGTTCCCTTGTTAAAGGGGGCTTCCAGATTCCGATAAGCCCCCTGCCTGCAGACCCCCACAACCACCGGTCAGGGTTGTGGGGATGAGGCCCTTGTCCTCATCAACATGGGGACAAGGTGTTTTGGGGGGCTACCCCAAAGCACCCTCCCAATGTTGAGGGCATGTGGCCTGGTACAGTTCAGGAGGGTGGGGGCGCACTCTCGTCCCCCCCTCTTTTCCTGCGGCCTGCCAATTTGCGTGCTCGGATAAGGGTCTGGTATGGATTGTTGGGGGATTTTTGGCGCGGGGTTCCCCTTAAAATCCATACCAGACCTGAAGGGTCTGGTATGGAATTTAGGGGGAACCCCACGTCATTTTTAAAAAAAATTTTGGCCGGGGTTCCCCTTAATATCCATACCAGACCTGAAGGGCCTGGTATGGAATTTAGGGGGACTCCCATGTCATTTTTTTTTTAAATTTTGGTTCGGGGTTTCCCTGTGTTGAATTCCCATGCCGTTTTTATCAATGAACTTCTATGTGTATTGTCTGCAATGCAATAGCCGCGAGTAGTTTTAAATGGGTTTTTTCCTTCGAAATGTCATTTTGCTGTCAGACTGTTCTAAACATGGGAAACATGCGCCCCTTTACAGGCATACTATAGACACCCCCCAGGTACGAAATTTAAAGGGAAATTACACTTTTATTGTTTGACTTTAAGCATTATTAAAATCACTGCTCCTGAAAAAACGGCCGTTTTTAAAACTTTTTTTTGCATTGATCCATGTCCCCTGGGGCAGGACCCGGGTCCCCAAACACTTTTTATGACAATAACTTGCATATAAAGCTTTAAAATTAGCTCTTTTGATTTCTCCCATAGACTTTTAAAGGGTGTTCTGCGGCATTCAAATTTGCCGCGAACACCCCAAATTGTTCGCTGTTCGGCGAACTTGCGAACAGCCAATGTTCGAGTCGAACATGAGTTCGACTCGAACTCGAAGCTCATCCCTACTCATCACCTGTCCAATACAGTCCCAACAGTGAAGCATGGTGGTGGCAGCATCATGCTGTGGGGGTGTTTTTCAGCTGCAGGGACAGGACGACTGGTTGCAATCGAGGGAAAGATGAATGCGGCCAAGTACAGGGATATCCTGGACGAAAACCTTCTCCAGAGTGCTCAGGACCTCAGACTGGGCTGAAGGTTTACCTTCCAACAAGACAATGACCCTAAGCACACAGCTAAAATAATGAAGGAGTGGCTTCACAACAACTCCGTGACTGTTCTTGAATGGCCCAGCCAGAGCCCTGACTTAAACCCAATTGAGCATCTCTGGAGAGACCTAAAAATGGCTGTCCACTAACATTTACCATCCAACCTGACAGAACTGCAGAGGAACTGCAAGAAGGAATGGCAGAGGATCCCCAAATCCAGGTGTGAAAAACTTGTTGCATCTTTCCCAAAAAGACTGATGGCTTTATTAGATCAAAATGGTGCTTCTACTAAATACTGAACAAAGGGTCTGAATACTTAGGACCATGTGATATTTCAGTTTTTATTTTTTAATAAATCTGCAAAAATGTCAACAATTCTGTGTTTTTTGTCAATATGGGGTGCTGTGTGTACATTAATTAGGAAAAAAATGAACTTAAATGATTTTAGCAATTGGCTGCAATATAACAAAGAGTGAAACATTTAAGGGGGTCTGAATACTTTCCGTCCCCACTGTAAATGCTGGGCATGGGGGTTGATTAGGGGACAATTTTTTACCTTTGCTCTAGAAGTTACAGAAGATACACTTGCTTGTTAAGAGACAGCATGGTGTGGTTAGAAGACTTACGGTGTGGTTCAAGCCTACACTTGGCCATACTTAGTATGGCCCCATACTTATCCTCTTACCCACTAGATGGGCCATAAAAGAAACCTCTCACATTCCTTTTCAAACTTCCCACCCTGAGCTTTTGGTGCAGATTCATGTGTCTCCTCATGCATGTGGTACCCTATTGATTGGTATATTTACCACAAATGGCACCCTGCAGGCAGAGACAACAAATGACCACTCTGCTGTTAGCAGCAGGTGTATAAAAATGGCCTAGACTGCTGAGCTTTGTAGAGCAGCCCTGCCTGTACATGTGTGGCAGTGCCTTCTGGTGAAGTGCAACAGCTACTTCCTCTGCATGCTGCCCCTGAATGAAATCCTGCCTCACTAATGTTCTACAATTCCCTCACTTTTCTCCTCTACAATCTCTGCCACCCAAGTATGGTCTGCCACCTCATCAGCCCTACCCTCCTCACTGCTGGAGCCAACTTGGCAGTAAACTGCAGGAACATCACAGCATATTGCTGCTCCCTGGCTGATGTACCCTCCATCTTCTGGAGCTCTCTTCCTGAGTATCAGATATTTTTAATTCTAGTACATCCTCCTGCAGTAAGTTACAGATGGCATTCAGAAGTAATTTTGCTGACATCTCCATGCCAGTTGCATGGCAGATTTAGGATAAGAGCGGGGAAAGAGGGCACATTTGCAGCTTTAATAATAACTGGCTACTCTGCACCTGGGTGGAGAAAGGTGAGCCACTCAACTATCTCAATCTTGTTCTATGGCTGTATACCTACTGCCAGAATGAAAAGGCAGACATGCCCTACCTCCCAAAGGTAAAGCTTAACCACTACTTTGAAGAACCTGCTTGCCCCATACTAGCTGTGCATGCAGAAACTTGCCCCTCCTCTTAAGCTTGGCAGACATTATGAATACAGGGGATTGCCTACAGAACTCTATGTTGGGGAGACAGGCCAAACCTCCCTCAATGAATGAACCATCATAAATTCACAATTACAACAACAAAACAGATACTATCTTTCTGTAGTAGCCCATTTCTGAAGCAGAAATGGGCTGCCTTATCAGCATAAATGATCTCAAGATTATGGTACTGAAAGAGAATTTCAAATTACAGAAAGAAAGAAAAAGAGGCTGAAATGAGAATAAAAATTCACACAAACGTTCAAAACGCTAGACTGTCATCTAAATGGGGACAGTAGTTGTATTTGATACTGTGATTTTAAAGTGGTTCTAAATTGATAATGTTTTTTACCTTAATGCATTTTATGAGCCTGTGTTGATCCAGCCCTGTGCCCATCTGCTGTGGCTCTCTCCCCTCCTTGCTCTCTCACGGGCTTGTCTGACAGCAGCGGAAGACATTGGCTCCTGCAGCTGTCAGTCAAATCCAGTGAGGAGTGAGTGGGGGATGGGGTCGAGCCTTACTGTGTGTGTCAATGGAGTCCACACTAGTGCCACCATAGGAAGTGGCTTCCTATGATGGCACATAAAGTAAGGGAGAAACCTAGAGCAGGGGCAGGGGACCCCAGAAAATGAGGTTCTGCCCTGCACAGAGCAAGTAATTATAACGTGTTTTATTTTAGGAAAAAATAAATCAATTTACAACGCTTTAATTTCTTTTCTGACCTCTAACAAAAAAAGGTTGTTTCTCCTCAAGTCTTTGATCAAAGTTATATGTTATAAAAGTATAGGTATATAGGTTTATCATATCTATTTACTCTAACCATTATTATTCAAGAGTGCTAAGAAAAAAAAGCTATATTTAATTATTGGTTATATTGCTTCTCTGGTTTATGGATATTATATGGTGAAGGTTGTGCTTTGACTTTTTCCCCCAATAATATGTGTGCCACAATCTGGAGTCAGGCTCGGAGACCAGTAGCTATAGCAGTAGCGAGGTACTCACGAACACAACTGGACAAGAACAGAAGCAGGTCACTTTGGCAGATGACACACCTGAGGTCCAGCGTCTAAGAAGTAACTGGTGTTTACCAGAGCTCCTGATGGTGGATATGGGTTTTGCTGCATGTTAGTACCAGGTTGTGGTCCTCAGGATCACCCCACCAGGAGGTGAGCAAGCTGGGGTCCAGTTTCAGATATAGCAGGTAAGCATAAGCAAAAGCATTGTCAGTAAACAAGCCAGAGGTTTGTAATGAGTGGTTGCAGGTTTGGATCAAGCAGAAGTAGTCAAGGAACAAGCCAAGGGCTAATAACGAGTGACAGCAAAGATATGGATGGCAGCAGGACCGACAAGGGTGAGATATTGGCTGAAGGGAGCACAATAATCTGGCAAACAAGAAGTGCAAAGACGTGACTGTAATAGGAAGTTCATAAGAGGAGCAAAGGGTTCAAGACAAACTAGGTTCAAGGCAGGATCATTTAAGGAATTGTCCAGGGAGCTGTCCAGCATGCAAAGTGGTTTAGCAAGAGGAGTCACTGCCAGACAATTTGCAGGTTCATAACTGGGCCCTGACAATGTTTTATTACCTCAATAATATGTCTGAACTCTGATCTCTATCTCCACAACTTAACTCTTTGCAAGAGATGTACCACTCAAGGATGTCAAGAAAGAAAAAGTTGTATCTCTTTAACCACTTGAGTTCCAGGTGCTTATGCCTTTGTTTACAACGGGAGCTTAGTGATGTCACAGAACTTTCTGTTAGTGTGGTCACATTGGTATAACTTGCAGGAAATCAATTTTTACAATTTTGTTTTACTATTTGTTGCCAATAAGGAACACGGAAATAAAAATACATTATGTGTGTACAAATCTGCTACCAAATTAAAGCTCTCTCTGTCTGGAAAAAAATGTTACCTAATACATTAGGCAAGATAACAAATGGGTCACCTGTGATGCATCTGCTTTGTAATTATTGACCCCTTATGCTCTTGGCCTCAAGGCATTAGAATACCATTCCCATCATTGCATCCAATATAATCAGGACCCATAGAAATCTAACACTGAGGGTACAGGTTTTTATTGGTGGGAAGAGATCCATATTTCTGGAGATAAAAAACCTTTTAAAACATTCATCAGGGGTTACTATAGATATATAGATGACCTGATAGGTGACCTGATTTTCATTTGAATGCATATCTAGGTGATTAGAATTTTTTAGATTATTTAAACAAGAATGATCTTTCTTTAAATTTTACAAGGGAAGAACATCAAGGTACCATCAGTTATCTGGATTTGATTGCACAAGGAGACCCAAGAACAGAGATCACAGCTAAGATCTATAGGAAACCCATAGCTAGGAATTCCTCGCTAGATGTACCTAGTTGTCACCCTTCATTTACTATCAGGGTTATCCTGATAGTATCACAAAATCTAACTAATTGCCTGAAAGAAAAAGGGTATAACAATAAGATCATTAGTGTAACTTATAAACATGCAAAAGAAAGTGATAGAGAGTCCCTCATTAAAGCAGAACTTCACCCAAATAGGGGATTTTGACAAGTTACAATGACATTTTGGGGAATGGTGTCAAGGCTGTATCACAAAAAGCATCTAATATACAGAGTATTTTATCTTTCAGTTTGTACACCAGACCTAAAGTAGATGGCTGTGGCTGGTTAAGGACATAAGGTCTGTTTAGGTGTGGACTCGGCACAAGATGCTCTTTTTGTGATTATTTGGGACACCCCTATAATGTTGTTTCTGCATCCACAGGTATTGTGTGTAAGATCAAACAATTGGTCACCTGTAACACACATTGGGGGTTATTTACGAAAGGCAAATCCACGTTGCACTACAAGTGCACTCCAAGTGCACTTGGAAGTGCAGTCACTGTAAATCCGAGGGGGACATGCAAGGAAAATAAAAAACAGCATTTTAGCTTGCATATGATTGGATTATAAAATCAGCACAGCTTCCCCTCATTTCAGATCTACCCCTCAAATTTACAGCGACTGCACTTCCAAGTGCACTTGCAGAGCACTTGTATTGCAAAGTGGATTTGCCTTTCGTAAATAACCCCCAATCTAATTTATGTCCTGATTTGTGAAGAATGTAAGATGCAATATTTGGACTTGAAAGCATCTTCTTGTAGACTTGAAAGCATCTTCTTTGAAGATGCAGTTCATCAGATGAATAGAGAAAGACAGATTAGAGGAGGTTCTTTAGACTCTGTCAACAAAAAGTGTTTTTGATTTTTACTTTAAACACCTGTATACCGGATGGCCTTAATTTTGAGTGATACTTTATGGTTAATTTAGGAATTTGGGTTAAACTACTTTCTTCCCTCACATTTACCCTCCTGCCCCCACAGTCCTTTCTTTACTGTTTTCATAGCTTTCCTTTTCCTCCCCCTTTCCTCCCCCTTTCATATAAGTAGAACATTTTTTTTCAAATACATTTTAATTATTGTATATTTCCTTGGGAAATGTCATGTCTAAGATTCAGTTGTAAGTAATCATATGTATATTGTAAAGGTTGCACAACTGCAGTCTGCCACAATTATACCATATATCTATCTATCTATCTATCTATCTATCTATCTATCTATCTATCTATCTATCTATCTATCTATCTATCTATCTATCTATCTATCTATCTATCTATCTATCTATCTATCTATCTATCTATCTATCTATCTATCTATCTATCTATCTATCTATCTATCTATCTATCTATCTATCTATCTATCTATCTATCTATCTATCTATCTATCTATCTATCTAACAATAGGTGAGTTATCTTCTTTTCTTACTGTTCTGGAATATCCAAGCACAGTCACGGTGGACTCCCAATCCTCAATCAAAAAACGATTAGAAAAAGACGGGACCAATGCTTCGATGCAATTTTTCTTTACTTCAAGTTTCAAATACATAGAAAGTGCAAACGTGCAGGCAACAGCAACTGTACAATATTGACCATAAATCGCTCTTCCTCAGGCTTCTCTGGCTAGGTGTGCATAGCCAGAGAAGCCTGAGGAAGAGCGATTTATGCTCGATACTGTACAGTTACTGTTGCTTGCACGTTTGCACTTTCTATGTATTTGAAACTTGAAGTAAAGAAAAATTGCATCGAAGCATTGGTCCCGTCTTTATATATATATATATATATATATATATATATATATATATATATATATATATATATTTATATATATATTTATATATATATATATATATATATGAAGGCCAGTATGGTGGCCTGACTTTATGGGAGGAGCCGGGGGGGATTTAAGCAGACCACTCGCCCATGCTCCTTGTTGGTTCCAGTGCGCGATACCCTCCCTCCCATTCCCTTTTTAGGGCACTTCTCAGCACTGCATATTTGTACATCATGCCATAAGGCACACCCAAAAGTCACTTGTCATCTAAAACAGCTAAACAAGTCCTGACTAAGCCGGGTGGATGTCCTTTGGCTGGGGTTCTACCTCTCCACACACCCCACCCCTTAACTGGCCGAATTCCTGGTACACGGCTTCATGGTAGGATTCAACACCGGCCTCATCAATTTACCCCACTCCACTCATGAATTCAAAAACCTTCAGCCTATGGCTACCGATGAACATACCATAGACACCCTGCTACAGACTGATCTAGATAAGTGGTTCATCATCAGCCCCTTCTCACAGTCACCTTTTCAGACCTAGAGAGTCAGCCCTATTGGGCTTGTCAAGGACAAGTTCTCCAATAAACTTTGCTTAGCGTACAATTTTGTCTGCACCTCATTTTTCACATATTCCAAGTCAGAATTCCCAGATTCCTTTCGAGGAATTTTCCATCAAGTATGCATCAGTTGACCTGGCCATCCAGGCCATTATTAAAATAGGTAGCGACGCCTGGCTGCCTAAAGCAGACATCTCAGATGCATTAAAACTCCTGCCTATTGAGCCATCTCTCTGGCGGTGGCACGGCATTAAATGGAGGGATTTCTATTACTTCACCACCAAGTTGACCTTCGGGTCCAAAAGCAGCCATGGCTGTTCAACATGTTCGCCCAGTACTTTACATGGATCCTATCGCACCAGGTCCAATGTCAGATGGTTATCCATTATCTCGTTGATTTTCTGCTCATCGAACGGCCAGACATACCCCCCGTAGACCTAGACAAGTTAAGAGTGGTGTTTAACAACTTCAACGTGCCCACAGCCGAGCATAAAGTGGAAGGCCCGGCACATTCCATTACCTTCTTAGGCAGCACTCTGGATACGTGCGCCATGCAGGCTAGCCTGCCTTCTAAAAAACTAGCCCGTCTTAGGTTGGTCATTCATGACTTTACCCTATTGCAGGGGTGTACTAAGAGACAGCTGCAGTCCTTGTTAGGAATGCTCAATTTTGCCATGAGAATTATTCCTCAGGGGTGGTCTTTCATCTCACAGCTCTTGGTCTTTCTTGCACAAATACAGGACCCTGACCAAGTTCTCAGGTTAGACCCAGCAGCGATAGCGGACTTAGCAATGTGGTATGAGTTCCTCACCAACTGGAACTGCATATCGATGTTCATTCTGTCAGTGTCAGCTTAGTCACCACAGGTAGTCATAGATGCCGCAGACTCCATAGGCTTTGCTGCAATTTTTGGCCATCACTGGTTTGCCCAATCTTGGCGTCCAGAAATCCTCCTAATTCCTGGTTTCATTGTGGCAGCTGCCCAGGTCTGGGGCCACACATGGACAGAACGAATGGTGCTCTTCACTACAGACAACCAGGCTACGGCCAACATCATCAATAAGGGTAGGTCCAAGTTGCTCCACATCATGTCCTCCCTGCACAGGCTGGTGCAATTGTCACTGCATCACCAATTTAACATTTACTGTAAGCACATTCCTGGAAAATGCAATATCGCAGCAGATGCCCTGTCTCACTTCAATTTCATCTCATTCTTCCAGCAGGATCCTGGAGCCGACCCAGTGACTACTCCTATCCCACCTTGGTCACAGCTAACAATGTATTGAAAGCACACTATGGTTTATGTTATGTTGTAAGTCTTGTCGCGTGAACCATGTTTGTCTCGGACATAGGGCCAAGATCATAAATATATATACAGTATCTCACAAAAGTGAGTACACCCCTCACATTTTTGTAAATATTTTATTATATCTTTTCATGTGACAACACTGAAGAAATGACACTTTGCTACAATGTAAAGTAGTGAGTGTACAGCTTGTATAACAGTGTAAATTTGCTGTCCCCCTCAAAATAACTCAACACACAGCCATCAATGTCTAAACCGCTGGCAACAAAAGTGAGTACCCCCCAAGTGAAAATGTCCAAATTGGGCCCAAAGTGGCAATATTTTGTGTGGCCACCATTATTTTCCAGCACTGCCTTAACACTTTTGGGCATGGAGTTCACCAGAGCTTCACGGGTTGCCACTGGAGTCCTCTTCCTCCATGATGACATCACAAAGCTGGTGGATGTTAGAGACATTGCGCTCCTCCACCTTTCATTTGAGGATGCCCCACAAATGTTCAATAGGGTTTAGGTCTGGAGACATGCTTGGCCAGTCTATCACCTTTACCCTGAGCTTCTTTAGCAAAGCAGTGGTCATCTTGGAGGTGTGTTTGGGGTCGTTATCATGTTGGAATACTGCCCTGCGACCCAGTCTCCAAAGGGAGGGGATCATGCTCTGCTTCAGTATGTCACAGTACATGTTGCCATTCATGGTTTCCTCAATGAACTGTAGCTCCTAGTGCCGGTGTTCTGTCAAATTCTCCAACCCGCCAGAAACTGCAACCACTTAACTTTCATTTTTTTTTAAACCAGCAGTAATTGGAGTTTTTGACGAATTGGTGGTTGGACACAACACCAGCAGCTGAATAGAGTCCGATGCAAGTTATTATGAGCGGTGATTCTTACTCCGTACTGGTTCTAGTCAACAAAATGGCCGCCTCTGAGGCTGTGACAACTTTGTCCTCGTTAGCCGCTATGCTGTGAAAACAGCTCAGTCTTCCTGTACCAGACTCTATTCGGTTGTTGCGTTCAACCACCAATTCGTCAAAATCTCCAATTGCTAAGGTTTTAAATACTGTGTATATATATATCCTGGACAAAAACCTTCTCCAGAGTGCTCAGGACCTCAGACTGGGCCGAAGGTTTACCTTCCAACAAGACAATGACCCTAAGAACACAGCTGAAATAATGAAGGAGTGGCTTCACAACAACTCCGTGACTGTTCTTGAATGGCCCAGCCAGAGCCCTGACTTAAACCCAATTGAGCATCTCTGGAGAGACCTAAAAATGGCTGTCCACCAACGTTGACCATCCAACCTGACAGAACTGGAGAGGATCTGTAAGGAGGAATGGCAGAGGATCCCCAAATCCAGGTGTGAAAAACTTATTGCATCTTTCCCAAAAAGACTCATGGCTGTATTAGATCAAAAGGGTGCTTCTACTAAATACTGAGCAAAGGGTCTGAATACTTAGGACCATGTGATATTTCAGTTTTTCTTTTTTAATAAATCTGCAAAAATGTCAACAATTCTGTGTTTTTCTGTCTGTGTTTTTCTGTCAATATGGGGTGCTACATTAATGAGGAAAAAAATGAACTTAAATGTTAGCAAATGGCTGCAATATAACAAAGTGTGAACAATTTAAGGGGGTCTGAATACTTTCCGTCCCCACTGTATACATATTATTTTTTCAAAATATATTTTTATTGGGTTTTTCTAAAGTAAACATAAAAAAGGACAAGTGACAAAAAATAAGAGACAATGTGAAAAACGCCACACATCATATACAGAAGGTATAGTACAGTATCAAAACAGTTCAATATATGCTTTACAAAGTGAAGAATTACTTAAAGTATGCCATGATATGTGTGGACAATAATAGTAATAGGTAAACAGAACATAGCAAAACATAGCAAACAAATCAGAACAAGGGCATTGCAGCGTCATTAGGATAGGGAGGGAAAGGGGGAAGTGGGAGACAGGAGAATAGGTAGGGATACCTAAAAGGTATAAGATTTGTTTAACCAGGAGATCCAGGGGTTCCACAGTTTGGTAAAAAGGGGGTATTTGTCATTCCGAATGGCTAAACGTTTTTCATTAGTAAAATTAGTCTTTTTTTTTTTTTTTTGTTCAATGTTTTTATTAAGATTTACATAAAGAAGAACAATAGAATATGAACATTGGTACAATGGATACTGTCAAAATCATTCAATTTTGATAAGTATATGAATATATTGTGACATACAATAAAGGATGAATAAATGAAAAATAAGAAAAAAAGAGAGTGTAAAGTATATGAGCAATCTGTGTACTATAGATAGTATAAGATCGGGCTGAGAGCCTCTGATCAGTTTGTGGAACCTATAAATCATGCCTCCAGACCACCTTTCCACCCCAATGGGTACAATCTGTGGAAGTGTGGGGGCATTTAAATACGTTTGTTACAATGCTAACCAGAGGTAAATTAAATGGAATATATTATAAAACAGGGTCATGACCCTCTTATTTGCAGAATTTGATTGCTCAAAATAAATATACAGATGCAATATATCATACTATTTATAAATAGTAAATAATGTAATGATAGTAAAAGAGTATCCCAAATGTATATATCATATTAGAGAAAAGAAAGAGTAAGAAAGTAAAGGAAAGGGGTAAGAAAAAAAAAGAAGAAAAAGAAGAAGAGTAATCTCTCCACATGGTGGCCCGCACCAACACGTATTTAGTTGGTAAGCAATCAAGAAACCTAGTAGGGTAACAATAACGACTGGTCAAAATCATAGGAGAAGTAATGTTTAACCCATGGTTGCCAAATTTTGCAAAATTTATTAATGTTATTGTCCTCAATAGCTGTCATTTTGGCATATATGAGGGCTTTATTTATTCTGTAGTAAAATTAGTCTTTATCATCTCAATGATTTCTGTAGGACTGGCTGCAGTTTGTCGTTTCCAGTGTCTAGTTATTGTTTCCTTACCAGCCAACAAAATGTGTGAAATGATAGCATGGAAGTGAGAGGGGCAGGTGTCCATCCCCAAATTTAGCAGGGCTAGTGCTGGAGAAGGGGAATGGAGGAAGCCGGTTATTTCTGCTATAATTTGGAAAATCTCCAAGAAGCTTCCTATGTGTTTGTAATACCATAGGATATGTATAAGGGTACCAGTGGAGCCGCATTCTCTCCAGCAAAGATGGGACTATGATGGACTGAATTTAGCTAACTGAAATGGGGTGTAGTACCAACGTAGGGCTATTTTGATTGTTAACTCCCAATGGTCAATACAGCTGGAAGCTATATGGATAGTAGAGAAAGCTTTATGCCACTGTTGGATGGGGACAATAGTATATTTTTAAGTGAGCATTGTTTGTGTTAGTCTGTATGTTAATCTTGCGGATTCAACTTTTATGTGACCTTCACGTTTTTACATGCTCACTCTTCCCTACTTTTTTATTGTTTTAAATATAAAGATTTGTAGTGAGCCACTAGAGGGAGGGAAGGTCAGCTATTTCAAATGCTAGTTATAACTGTTAAAATAAAATATCAGTAGCATAGGAAGTTTATGGTTTTTATTCAGTTGGTTGACTTTTGTGAGAGCAGAAAAGCACAACCTTCATATAGCACGGCAAAGCAGGAAGCAGAGTCTGCATACTGATCAAATATGCCTGCAAACATGCACATATCAAAATTACAAAATATAGCCAGAAGCAAGGTGTTTAAACCATTAACAAATATTTGCATGAAGCTGATCTCTTTTGCATGCATATCAAACATGCTGACTATATGTTACCTTTCTTTACAGCTTGAATACATTGCACAATGGGGTGGAAAAAACATCATGTCTCTCAACATAAAAAAAAGGATATAGTAAAATTAATATTTGGGATGCAACAATTACTGGTTAGAATAACTCTAATGAAATGCTGGAAATGAGAATCAATAGTCTCCAAGTCATCTTCTTTATTATACTGGTTATGCAGGACACTGTATCAATATATATAATTTAAGGGTCAAAGCAGTGTTACATTTTCTTAGGCATAAAAATTAGAAACAGTAATAGGCTGGTAATAAAGGTTATACTTTGATCTTGATGTAATAAGGAGGCCATATATTTTAGTTTGTTATATTTAAATGTATTTGACAAAAGCAGAAAGCCATTGCTTCTCAAACTTAAAGGCCTTTGGGATTCATGGATCCCCGCATTATATCAATTTTATCAGCAATGGTCAGGTAGTCTTTCCACAGCTGGCAATGACATTACATAAATAAAGAGAAATGAATACAATTAAACCTTAAAAATAATGATAGTTTAAGTGCTACTTCTGCAAAACCTGTTGGCAAGATAATAATGTAAAATCGTTCAACAAAACTGAATCTGTGTTAGCATAATGTGGCCTTGTAGAAATGCTTTGTTTTACCTTTAGGATTTGCTAAGTACACACATTGAAAAAAAAATTACGAAATAAAGCAAAAAAGATTACAAGTGTTGCTTATGGGCATGTATAAATTACAATCAAGGGCAGTATGCTTACTTACATGTTGAATTTTAAAAGTCTTTTAGCCAATAGAAAAGAACAGTTATATAGTTAAGCATCATTATTTTTCTTTTATAGGCTTTGTGGATAATTTAGAAAGTTTAAAGCTGAACTTCAGGCAAACAAGTGAATAAATAAATAAAACATATAAGGTAACTGTTTTGCTTGACAAAGGATGTTTTTTTACTGTCCGTCCAGTCCTGAGATTTACACAGCTCTGTCACACAGCACAGTCCTGTCTAGCATAGAAGAGGACTGTATCTTTCTCTGTCCCAATTTTAATTGATATGCTAATCTCTCTTTCCTTCAAATGTTGCACAACTAAATCCTCTGGCTTTAATGCAAATTATTAGACAATGTATTTGTTTTCGTTTTTTTTTTGTTGGCTAGCTAGTCAATGTTCTGGGAAGATAGTTATAAATTGGGGCAGTTGCTGTTTTTGTTTAGCTTGCTGTAATTGGCATGCAGACACTTTGGGTGCCTTGAGCTGCCAATGTCCTCTGATGGACTACTTGTGTGTCCCTGTGCCTTTATGGAGGAATGGGCTGCCTCCAGGCATACCTGTCCTTAATTTATCCATTGTTATATACAGTGGGGAAATAATTATTTGATCCCCTGCAGATTATGTAAGTTTGCAGATTTACAATGAAATGAAGGGTCTATAATTTTTATCATAGGTGTATTTTAAATGATAGAGACCATCCAACCTGACAGAACTGGAGAGGATCTGCAAGAAGGAATGGCAGAGGATCCCCAAATTCAGGTGTGAAAAACTTGTTGCATCTTTCCCCAAAAGACTCATGGCTGTATTAGATCAAAAGGGTGCTTCTACTAAATACTGAGCAAAGGGTCTAAATACTTAGGACCGTGTGATATTTCAGTTTTTTTTTTTAATAAATCTGCAAAAATGTCAACAATTCTGTGTTTTTCTGTCAACATTGGGTGCTGTGTGTACATTAATGTGGAAAAAAGTGAACTTAAATGATTTTAGCAAATGGCTGCAATATAACAAAGAGTGGAAAATGTATTATATATACTCTGCATTTAGTAGCATAGACTATATTTTCTGTGTTTACTTGATATTCAGTCAGTGCAGGCAGTGTATTAATATATATATATATATATATATATATATATATATATATATATATATATATATATATATATATATATATATATATATATATATACATATATACTCTACATCCGGTGTAGCCTATATCTACAGTGCATTCAGTGGTGTACTGTTTTTAATACACTTCAGGTAGTGTACACAGTATCTAATACAGTGTGTACAGTTTCTACTACACTTCTGGTGGTGTACACAGTATACAATACAATGCAGCCATTGTACAGTTTCTAATACAGTGCAGGTGGTGTACATAGTATCTAATACTGTGTGTACAGTTTCTTTTACCCTTCTGGTGGTGTTCACAGTACACAATACAGTGCAGCCATAGTACAGTTTCTAATACAGTGCAGACGGTGTACACAGTATCTTATACAGTGTGTACAATTTTTACTACACTTCAGGTGGTGTACACAGTATCTAATACAGTGTAGTGTGGTGTTGCAAAACAAAAAATACATCATGTCTGGAAGGCCACCAAGGCGAGGCAGACACTCACAGGCCACTAAAAGAGGGCAAGCAGTCTCTGTGTCTACAGTCAACAGTGGTGGTCGTGGACATGGTGAATCCTTTGCAGGTGGCCATGGGGCACGCTTGTCCTTTTTTTCTGCTACTGGCCATGTTATTGAGCCACAACATGCAGAAGAGTTCGTGGAGTGGATAACAAAGCCGTCCTCATCCTCCTCATCTTCTGGCACCCAGGCCCAGAGTAGTTTGCCTTCCAACGCAGCTGCCAAATCGGCCTATTCCACTGGCTCCTTGTCCACAGTCACTCCTTCAGCAGCCCCACCATCATGCACGGAGGAGTCCCCAGAATTATTCAACCACAGTGCGAGTACATGCTGCTGGAGGATGCGCAACGATTTAAAGGCTCCGATGTTGATTCCCAGGTTCAGGAAGGGCGTAACGTGATCCTGGTGAGGGGGGGTACAACAGAAGCACAAGAAACTGGCAGTCATGTTCCCCCAGCTGCAGCATACTGCCAAGTTTGCTCCAGTGACGAGGAAAGGAGGGGATGATGAGGTCACTGACTGTACTTGGGTGCCTGAGAGAAGAGAGGAGGAGTTTAGGTGTTGTGTCACCGCCACCACCACCCAAGGCCCAATTGTTCTGCCTCTGTTTAACAGGGGCATGTAATTACAATTTTTGAACTAATATTTAACATTAGGGCCTGTTCCTGTACCCAACATAAGTATCTGTGAGGGGTTACAGTGTTGTGGCACCACCATCATCACCCAAGGCCCAATCTTTCTGCCTCTGTTTAACAGGGGCATGTAATTACAATTTTTGATCCAATTTTTCACAGCAAGGCCCGTTCCTGCGCCCAACACGAGTATCTGTGAGGGGTTACAGTGTTGTGGCACCACCACCCAAGGCCCAATTTTTCTGCTCCTGTTTAACAGGGGCATGTAATTACAATTCTTGATATAATATTTCATAGCAGGGCCTGTTCCTGCACCCAACAAGAGTAACTGTGAGGGCTTACAGTGTTCTGGTACCACCAACACCCAAGGCCCAATTTTCTGCAGAGTATATAGGGCAGGCAGTATAGTATATATACTGCTGTTAAGAGTATATAGGGCCTTGGGGACACCCACGCCATTTAAAAGAAAACTGGTGCGGGGTTCCCCTTAATATCCATACCAGACCCTGGGCCTGGTATGGATTTGGGGGGGGATCCACGCCATTTTTTTTTGGTATTTGTATCTATATTGCCGGGATCCGACAATACATTACAGCCGTGAGCAGTTTTAAATGACATTTTTTCCTTTAGAAATGTCATTTTGCTGTGGCACTGTTATAAACATGGGATAGATGTGCTACTTTACAGGCATACTAAGAACACCCCCCAGGCACGATATTTAAAGGAATATTTCATTTTTATTGTTTTACTTTAAGCATTATTAAAATCGTTGCTCCTGAAAAAACATCAGTTTTTAAAACTTTGTTTTGCATTTTACATGTACCCTGGGGCAGGACCCGGTCCCCAAACATTTTTTATGGCAATAACTTGCATATAAGCCTTTAAAATTAGCACTTTTGATTTTTCATGTTCGCGTCCCATAGACTTTAATGGTGTTCGCTAGGGCTGGGAAAAAAATTGATTTAAATCTTGAATCGAGTTGAGAGGTCAAATCGATTCAAAATTTAAGCAAATCGATTTTTTGGGATTTTTTTTTTCACCGCGCCGGTCCCGAGGTGCTGCGAGCATGAGTTTTTAGGCGAGGCCGCGGCTTCGGCCTAGTCCGCGGCGTCCGGCCGTAGCCAGAAAAAAAAAAAACTTGATTCGAATCGTGAATCGAGTTTTTTTTAAGAGAATCGAAGATTTTTTTTTTTTAAGAAAATCTCCCAGCCCTAGTGTTCGCACAAATTTTTTGCCTGTTCGCGTGTTCTGCTATGAACCGAACCAGGGGGTTTTCGTCTCATCCCTACTTAGGAGGTATCTTGGTACACTCTTTTTTACAGATCTTCTCTAAATCCATAAGATTTCTTGGCTGTCGCCTCCATACATTTTCTAAAGGGTTAAGATCTAGAGACTGACTTGGCCACTCTATGACCCTAATGTGCTTCTTCTAGAGCCACTCCTTTGTTGCCTTGGTGGTATGTTTTGGGTCATTATCATGCTGAAAGACCCACCCATGACCCATCTTCAGTATTCTGGCTGAGAGAAGAAGGTTCTCATCCAAGATTTCACAATACATGGCCCCATCCATTTTCCTCTTAATGCGGTAAAGGCAGCCTGTACCTTTAGCAGGGAAACAGCCCCAAAGCATAATATTTCCACCTCCGTGCTTAACTGTAGGGATGGTGTTCTTAGCATCATAGTCAGCATTTTTCTTCCTCCAAACACGGCGAGCCAAGTTAATGCCAAAGAGCTCAATTTTGGTCTCATTTGACCACAGCACCTTCCCCCACACCTTGTCTAAATCATTTAGATGTGCCTTCTTGAGGAGTTCCCCTCCTCAAGAAGGCACATGTACAGTCATGCCAATAAACATCTAAAAGATTTAGACAAGGTGTGGGGGAAAGTGCTGTGGTCAGATGAGACCAAAATTGATTGGAGTAAGAAAAATGCTGACTATGACCCTAAGAACATCATCCCTACAATCAAGCATGGAGGTGGAAATATGATGCTTTGGGGCTGTTTCTCTGCTGAAGGTACAGGCTGACTTTGCCACACTGGGGGGCCAATGGATGGGGCCATGTATTGTAAAGTTTTGGATGAGAACTTTCTTCCCTCAGCCAGAACACTGAAGATTGGTCATGGATGGGTCTTCCAGCATGACAAGGACCCAAAACATACCACCTAAGCAACAGAAGTGGTGCAAGAAGAAGCAAATTAAGGTCATGGAGTGGCCTAGTCAGTCTATTGATCTTAATCCTATAGAAAATGTATGGAGAGAGCTGAAACTTCGAGTTGCCAAGCGACAGCCAAGAAACCTTAAGGATTTAGAGAAGATCTGTATAGAAGAGTGGACCAAAACCCCTCCTGAGATGTGTGCAAACCTGGTCACCAACTACAAGAAACGTCCTACCTGTGCTTGCCACCAAGTACTAAGTCATGTTTTGCTTGTGGATCAAATACTTATTTTACGCACTTGAACTGCAACTCAATTTATAGCATTTGCTTTATGAGTTTTTTCTGGATTTTTGGTTGATATTCTGTCACTATCATTTAAAATACACCTATGATAAAAATTATAGACCCTTCATTTCTTTGTAAGTGGGCAAACTTACAAAATCTGCAGGGGATCAAATAATTATTTTCCCCACTGTATGCTCCAACATGAAGGCTCTCATAAACTAGAGTTAGGATCTCACTATACAGAGGGGCCTTAATGAGGAAGTGTGGCTTACACATATATTTTCAAATGTGCAGCTAATGCCAATGTTTTACAGTATATCTTTTTGCTGGCCATCTGGTAACTCTGCTGGGCAATCCACTTTGTTTTATTTGCTCTGTGCAGTCCTTCCACGTGTACCTTACTCTAAAAGCTACTTATAAGTTGGGACAGTTGCCTTTTTTAAGCTTGCAGAGATATACACAACTCTGCCACACAGCAGTCCTGTCGAACTATCTTTTTCGGCTCCATTTTCTTCTCATTTTTACACTGCTCACTCCTCCTATATTAAATAATTCCATGAAGTATTACATAAAATAAACAATTATATTAACAACATTAATTATTAACATAATTATCATTATTAATGAGCTTTTATAATGCCACAAATAATATATATACAAAAAACAAAAACAAAATCAACTGTGCACAGCCAAAATAATTCTTTCAATTATCAATGTGTGTGTCCATTATTATTTTCTTCTAGTGGTGCCAAAAATATTGCGCTCTTTCTGCAACGTTTTTGTGAATCACATCAACTTGTATTGTGCAAAACCCATCACCAACATACCAATACTCTCACCTTGCAGTTTGACCCAATAAAATCAGGTCTTATGTGCTTTTTCTTTAAACAGTGTATGATATGACAAAAGAGTTGTTCCCTTCTACTGTATGTAGATGTCATTCAATCCACCTCTATCCACAGGAATTCTTCAATGGTTGTATATAGTAAGCACAAAAACAGGATATAAATAGTGTTCTCTGTATATTTAAGATTATTTTTATTAAAAATGTATTAAAAATAAAACTCAAGATTAAAAACTTAACTTTAAAAATGCACATTTGCTGGTGCACATCAGATTACATGAAAGTACATTGGAAATGGCTCATGCAAGATGGTGGACTGCACACTTCCTGTTTGCAGCATGAGGTCTCCCAAAGCATTGCATCACAGAGTCACCTGACTTCCTCAGGTAAATCTCCCTGGCAAAGCACCTTGCCCCCATGATGATGAGAACAAGGGACTCTTCCCAACAACCCTGGCCTTGGGGTTGTGGGGGTATAGGGGTGACTTTTTAGAATCTGGAAGCCCTACTTTACAAGGAGTCCCCCAGGTACCGCCCACCCCCCATGTGAATAAGTATGGTGTCATGGTGTACATAGTACCCTTTCTTATTCACCAAAAAATCAGTCATAAATAAAAACGCAAAGACAGTTTTTGACAAGTCCTTTAATAAAATAAATAAATGTCCCCTGATACACATCAATTGGCAATCATGGTGAATGACTGCCATCATCCTGGACAAATAAAAAACCTGTTGCCCGCCAATACTCAACCACTCTGTCACTTGCCTCCATCAGTCTTACACTCCGCTTCCCCCCTGCTGCTGGGGGTCCCCCAATTACATCATTGGCCATACATGGACATGCCTATATTTGGTCACTGAAATCATAAATAGGGAAGGGTCACTCAATGATTTTATTGACCAAATATGGACATGGCCTGGTATGGATTGGGGGGGACCCAGATGCTTTTTTCCAATTTCCCTGCTAGGCAGATGCAAAAATGGATACAAAATCATGATCCATTTATATTTGTTTACCTCTGTCCAGGTCTATTTAAATGAAACAGATAGGAGACTTGGTCCATTTACGAAAAATGGGTCTAAACAGAAATGGATGTAAACAGATGTTCATCCATTTACATCCATTAGCCCATAAAGATGCAATGCTGTCCATTTTTCTTTTAACGAATGGATGAAAAATGTACATATGGAACGCCCTCTGTTCCTGGTAATCTGTAACATGTAATCCAGATCTTGAATTTGCCTGCTTGTACCTGCTCCCCATTTTAACCTGCTCCTAACCCATCTAACTCACTGTTCTTTCCTCCTTAGCCTAAACCTGCTTTATCCTGTATGTTCTGCTAAAAAAAAATTGGCTCTAATTGTGGTGCCACATTCAATATGAATCTAAAAGCTAGAGTATAGAGTTGGCTGAATTTTTTAAGTAGCACTCTAAATGCAACATTTATGTAAATATACATTATATTATATATTTTTATATACATTATAATATATATATTTGTATATAAAGTTTTGTATCTGGTGCCTAAAAAGTCTGGCTATCTCCATTCCCTAAACTTTTCTACATGTCCTGCTGTTTGTATATATCTTAGTAAGTTAGTTTAGGTTTGTTCATGTTTTGCTTTAGGTTCACTTCTACTGGTTAAGTTCACTTCTATAGTGCACTGAAAAAGTATTCCTACCCCTTGACATTTTCCACATTTTGTCATGTTACAACCAAAAATGTGAATGTGTTTTATTGGGATTTTATGTGATAGACCAACACAAAGTGTCACATAATTGTGAAGTGACAGGAAAATGATAAATTGTTTTCAAATCTTTTTACAAATATGTGAAAATTGTGACGTGCATTTGTATTCAGCCTCCCTGAGTCAATATTTTGTAGAACCACCTTTCGCTGCAATTACAGCTGCAAGTCGTGGGTATGTCTCTACCAGCTTTGCACATCTAGAGAGTAAAAACTTTGCCCATTTTTCTTTGCAAAATAGCTCAAGCTCTGTCAGATTGAATGGAGAATATCTGTTTTGGATACTGATCTGTGGACCTGAGCTGTGGATCTCTGCAACTCCTTCAGAGTTAATATGGGCCTTTTGGCTGCTTCTCTGAAAAATGTTCTCCTTTTCCGACCTGTCAGTTTAGGTGGATGGCCATGTCTTTGTCGGTTTGCAGTTGTACCATAATGATTCCATTTTTGGATGATGGATTGAACAGTGCTCCATGAGATGTTTTAAAGCTTGGGATATTTTTTATAACCTAACCCTGGTTTAAACTTCTTCACAACTTTATCCCTTACCTGTCTGGTGTGTTCCTTGGCCTCCATCTGAGTAAAGGGGGCTGAATGCAAATGCACACTTTTCAGATATTTATTTGTAAAAAAAATTTGAAAACCATTTATCATTTTCCTTCCACTTCACAATTTTGTGTCACTTTGTGTTGGTCTATCACATAAAATCACATAAAAGGCTAGTAGCCTGAACCTTTGAGAAAGCCCATTAGGCACTATGCGGGAGGTGGGTGGTGACATAATCACGCTTGGACTAGGTGGAGCTGTGTATGCAGAGGATTGTATTGTGAAATTCGCGTTTGTTACTTCTGAAATGTGAGTTGATTTTTATATGGAAATAAATAATTTTTATTAGCAATTTGCACTACAGTTCTTTCCTCTTGTCTCCTATATAATTGACACCACACTGAGACCTTCTGAGAGCTACGCATTTGGAGTGTACAGCCAGTAGGAGCGGTGCCACTTATACCACTGCAAAGCGCATATAGACCTCCTGTAATTAATGAGATCCATTCAAACAGGTGAGAGGACACCCATAGGTGGGGTGAGGGGCACTGTGGTGATCAGAGGCAATTATTGAAGAGAAGATGATGTATACCAGCATCAACATCCAGGGGGGTCAGTTGTAAGCTATTGCAGTAGGGGCTCCAACAGGTAGGTATTTGTTGTCATCCAAACGGCAGCATGGATCATGGGAAAAAGGTGAAACAAAAAGGCCTCCACATAGTGCAGATGAATCAAGGATGAAAAATGTATTCAAATAAAATAGGTAAAAAAGGTACAAAGCATCGTTCCAGATGCGTACATAGTGTTATCACAGACATCAAATAAGAAAAGCGATGTCTGTGATCACGTTATGTCCACATCTTCTCTGCAGGAGTTCTGGTTGGAGAGTTCGCTTTGGAGGATCATTTTATGCTCAATTGACCCACTGCCGCTGGTGTGTGTGTCCACGATTTGGGGTAAGAGTACCCACCCCCTCCCCCGGTGTTGGATGCACATACTAGAGTGTTGTGTGTAACCCCCTTCCAACATTGTATATTCATCATTTTCCCTTATAAGAATGATTGCATCTCTATGTCATCTGTAAGAGAATTTATATCTTTTATTGGAGTCTCCACAGACTTTTTAATGAGCATTATAGACATACTGTGATGCTGATTGGCCTATGTCAGTTAAACACTTCATGTTTAATTACTGTATGGACTATATGTATTCCTTTGGTTTTTGTGATTGTGCCACATGAATTCACCCACTGTCCTCACTTATGCACTGAGCACTTTTATTGTATTTTATATATTGTACATTTGCAGTACCATTCACTATTTCACCAGTGATTTCCCTACCCCAAGGTGACTCTTGGAGTGGTTATATTTTTTTAGCGCTGCATTTTTATTTTGTTTCTATTCACAATTAGTCATATTGTTGATGCTGGCGGCTAATTTTTTTATTTTTCTTTTACACTAGTAGCGCAACTTTTTCTTGTATGTAATTACTGAAGAGTTTCTGGTGTATGGGGCTGCACTTTTTTTTACGGACATTGAATCATTTATTGATGGACTGTAAATATATTTAAAAGAAAAGATGGACTCACATAAATCTATTATATATAGATGATTTTTACACTATTTTCAGATATTTATTTATGCACTATAATTTGAATGCACTTTATTAAAAGATAGCACTGCACTTTTTTGTGACTAATGACTCAATCAATGCAATCAAAAACTACATAAGGAAGATTTGCTTGCACTCAGTGTTTAGTGAATGTCACATTCACTGCTTATAAATATGCCATTTAGATTATTTATTTCAGCAGCAGAATAACTTTAAAACCACAGCTTTCATAAAAATATTACCAGGTGATCCTTTATGAAGTATCTTGCTCAGGCTCTTTTAAGGTTGACTTGTGTCAACTTTCTCCCAGAAGTGCTCCTGCATTTTCAGTCTATTACATGTACACCCAATGAAGACAACAAAAGGTTTTGCTGACACATATTGTGCAGGAAAGGTTCACTACTGTTTACCAAAATAAAGGTGAAAACTGTATTTTATGAAAATGTCTGCAATTTTTTAATGATACGCAGCATTGACCTTGTTAACGTTATATTTTAAAGTTTTCCTACCGCCACCTAGAGACTATAATATGAGAAAATGAGAGACTGCATTGACCAGTGGTATCCTGAGATTTTCTCCAAAAGTTTGGGGTAATTTGTAAAACATTTGCTTTTCTCTATCGGCATACAAATAATGTGAAGAACAGCAAAACACAACAAAGAAGATTTAGAGACTGATGTGCAAATTAGTGTTACTATGTTTAAAACAGTGTACATTTTGTTGCCAATGATTGTCGAGCGTAGATATGAGTATTAAACAAGCTGAAAAGAACACAAGGTACTGCAGTGGAATTTCTATATTCTGTATTAAGATTCACATTATGTGTACCTTGTTGACAAAATTCAATTTAAATTCTAAAAAGCCTTGCCCCTGCAGACATTGTCAATGATATGATAGAGCTAATTAAAGCATGCCTGGTGTTAACAGTTTCATTAGAGGAGATAATATTGTAGAAGAAAAATAAGAAATCATTATGATGAATGTCTCAACATTACATTACATGTTAATGAAGTGTAAATGATCTAATTATTTTTTAAAGAAAACAGATTCGATTAAACTGTCAGAATTAAATTGGAAAGGACAGCTTATTGTACTTTTTATGTACAGACAAGTTAGCATTAATTAGGCACAATGTACAGGAACAAATGAGGCACAACCCTCATTGAACAATCATGCATCTGTTGCTCAAGGCAGGTTTCATGAAAAAACTATATTAAGCAAATTTTCTGTGCAGATTTAATACAGATATATTTCAGCAAGGAAGAAGTGAACTAAAAATTCAATACAATCTCTGTCTACTTACAATTTGTATGAAAAAAAGGAACAATTCATTTTCTAGACAAGGCTTTAATGGAGCAGGGTTTGTAGGAGCATAACCTCTGTGTAATATTTGTTGAGTCCTTTTGTAGGACCAAAGTTAACAATTCAAAGTTTTATTTATATATACAGTATATATATATATATATATATATATATATATATATATATATATATATATACATATATATACAGTGCCTTGAAAAAAGTATTCACACCCCTTGAAATTTCCCACATTTTGTCATGGTACAACCAAAAACATAAATGCATTTTGTTGGGATTTTATGTGATAGACCAACACAAAGTGGCACATAATTGTGAAGTGGAAGTAAAATGATAAATGGTTTCATTTTTTTTTTTTTTTACAAATAAATATCTTGAAAAGTGTGGCATGCATTTGTATTCAGCCCCCTTTACTCGGGTATATCCCTAAATAAAATCTAGTGGAACCAATTGCCTTCGGAAGTCACCTAATTTGTAAATAGAGTCCACCTGTGTGTAATTTAATCCCAGTATAAATACAGCTGTTCTGTGAAGCCCTCAGAGGGTTGCTAGAGAACCTAAGTGAACAAACAGCATTATGAAGGTCAAGGAACACACCAGACAGGTCAGTGATAAAGTTGTGGAGAAGTTTAAACCAGGGTTAGGTTATAAAAAAATATCCCAAGCTTTGAACATCTCACGGAGCACTGTTCAATCCATATCCAAAAATTGAATCACTATGGCACAACTGCAAACCTACCAAGACATGGCCGTCCACCTAAACTGACAGGCCGGGCAAAGAGAACATTATTCAGAGAAGCAGCCAAGAGGCCCAAATTAACTCTGGAGGAGTTGCAGAGATCCACAGCTCAGGTGGGAGAATCTGTCCACAGGACAACTATTAGTCGTGCACTCCACAAATCTGGCCTCTACGGAAGGGTGGCAAGAAGAAAGTCATTGTTGAAAGAAAGCCATAAGAAGTTCAGTTTGCAGTTTGCGAGAAGCCATGTGGGGGACCCAGCAAACATGTGGAAGAAAGTGCTCTGGTCAGAGGAGACCAAAATGTAACTTTTTGGCCTAAAAGGAAAAAACCCTATGTGTGGTGGAAAACAAACACTGCACATCACCCTGAACACACCATCCCCACCATGAAACATGGTGGTGGCAGCATCATGTTGTGGAGATGCTTTTCTTGAGCAGGGACAGGGAAGCTGGTCAGAGTTATTGGGAAGATGGATGGAGCCAAATACATGGCATTCTTAGAAGAAAACTCCTTAGAGTCTGCAAAAGACTTGAGACTGTGGTGGAGGTTCCCCTCCCAGCAGGACAAAGACCCTAAACATACAGCCAAAGCTGCAATGGAATGGTTTAGAGCAAAGCATATTCATGTGTTAGAATGGCCCAGTCAAAGTCCAAACCTAAATACGATTGAGAGTCTGTGGCAAGACTTGGAAATTTCTCTTCACAGATGCTCTCCATCCAATCTGACAGAGCTTGAGCTATTTTGCAAAGAGAAATGGGCACAATTTTCACTCTCTAGAGCTGGTAGAGACATACCTAAAAAGACTTGCAGCTGTAATTGCGGCGAAAGGTGGTTCTACAAAATATTGACTCAGGGGGGCTGAATACAAATGCATGCCACACTTTTCACATAGTTATTTGTAAAAAAAATTTGAAAACAATTTAGCATTTTTCTTCCACTTCACAATTATGTGAAACTTTGTGTTGGTTTATCACATAAAATCCCAATAAAATACATTTACCTTTTTGGTTGTAACATGACAAAATGTGGAAAATGTCAAGGGGTATGAATACATTTTCAAGGCAATGTGTGTGTGTGTGTGTGTGTGTATATATATATATATATATATATATACAATTATACAGGTATGGGACTTTTTCATCAGTTTTTATTGTAAAAATTAGAGGTGGCTTTTTAAAACATAGCCAAACATGTATATACTTTGTGTAAGTGTAACATTCCTGTGTGTACTTTTTATACTTAAAAACATATGTGAACAAGATACATTTTGCTTTACCCTGATGTCGCCTACCTTTTTCCTAAGATGGCAGCACCTTTTTGTAGATTTCACAATCCATATATTTTATAAATGTAGACATCTTTCATTTTATTGACTGCACTGATATTACAGTGCCTTACTGAAATTCTGGGAACCCTGCATTTTACTTAATTAGCCAATTTATTGACAAGAAAGCTAAGGCAATTTTTCAAGGTTCAATGTGAAGTCCCTTAACCTATATGTTTGCATCTGTATACTTGTGTACTTGTGTCCCAGGATATCTCCTCTTCAATCTCTATCACTGCATGTGGTTTACCCCCTTGCTCCTTCCTTCATTTCAGTGTACAGGATTGCTTAGAAAGGAGTTGGTGGCTCTCCCATGTCTTGAATATATAGTTGAAACCTGGAAACAACTTATTCAACTTTCAATTATTTTCAAATAATAAACATTCTTTTTTTATTTATAATATTGTGGAGGCAGTTGCACCAGCTGCCACTGTAAGTAAAAAACAAGAATAAGAACTCATCTATCAGTAAAAAAAAAAAAAAGCATTATCTTCAGGAATCTATTAAATGAATGTATGTACAGTGGGGACGGAAAGTATGCAGACCCCTTTAAATTTTTGACTCTTTGTTTTATTGCAGCCATTTGCTAAAATCATTTAAGTTCATTTTTTCCTCATTAATATACACAGAGCACCCCATATTGACAGAAAAATGCAGAATTGTTGACATTTTTGCAGATTTATTAAAAAAGAAAAACTGAAATATCACATGGTCCTAAGTATTCAGACCCTTTGCTGTGACACTCATATATTTAACCCAGGTGCTGTCCATTTCTTCTGATTATCCTTGGGATGGTTCTACAACTTCATTTGAGTCCAGCTGTGTTTGATTATACTGATTGGACTTGATTAGGAAAGCCACACACCTGTCTATAAAAGACCTTACAGCTCACAGTGCATGTCAGAGCAAATGAGAATCATGAGGTCAAAGGAACTGCCTGAGGAGCTCAGAGACAGAATTCTGGCAAGGCACAGATCTGGCCAAGGTTACAAAAAAAAATTCTGCTGCACTTAAGGTTCCTAAGAGCACAGTGGCCTCCATAATCTTTAAATGGAAGATGTTTGGGATGACCAGAACCCTTCCTAGAGCTGGCTGTCCAGCCAAAGTGAGCTATCGGGGGAGAAGAGTCTTGGTGAGAGAGGTAAAGAAGAACCCAAAGATCACTGTGGCTGAGCTCCAAAGATGCAGTTGGAAGATGGGAGAAAGTTGTAGAAAGTCAACCATCACTGTAGCCCTCCACCAGTCGGGGCTTTATGGCAGAGTGGCCCGACGGAAGTGTCTCCTCAGTGCAAGACACATGAAAGCCCGCATGGAGTTTGCGAAAAAACACCTGAAGGACTCCAAGATGGTGAGAAATAAGATTCTTTGGTTTGATGAGACCAAGATAGAACTTTTTGACCTTAATTCTAAGCGGTATGTGTGGAGAAAACCAGGCACTGCTCATCAACTGTCCAATACAGTCCCAACAGTGAAGCATGGTGGTGGCAGCATCATGCTGTGGGGGTGTTTTTCAGCTACAGGGACAGGACGACTGGTTGCAATTGAGAGAAAGATGAATGCAGCCAAGTACAGGGATATCCTGGACGAAAACCTTCTCCAAAGTGCTCAGGACCTCAGACTGGGCCGAAGGTTTACCTTCCAACAAGACAATGACCCTAAGCACACAGCTAAAATAATGAAGGAGTGGCTTCACAACAACTCTGTGACTGTTCTTGAATGGCCCAGCCAGAGCCCTGACTTAAACCCAATTGAGCATCTCTGGAGAGACCTAAAAATGGCTATCCCTCAATGTTTACCATCCAACCTGACAGAACTGGAGAGGATCTGCAAGGAGGAATAGCAGAGGATCCCCAAATCCAGGTGTGAAAAACTTGTTGCATCCTTCCCAAAAAGACTAATGGCTGTATTAGATCAAAAGGGTGCTTTCTGCTAAATACTGAGCAAAGGGTCTGAATACTTAGGACCATGTGATATTTCAGTTTTTCTTTTTTAATAAATCTGCAAAAATGTCAACAATTCTGTGTTTTTCTGTCAATATGGGGTGCAGTGTGTACATTAATGAGGAAAAAAAAATGAACTTAAATAATTTTAGCAAATGGCTGCAATATAACAAAGAGTGAAAAATTTAAGGGGGTCTGAATACTTTCCGCCCCCACTGTATAGCCAATATATTCTGCCATGTACAGGGCACATAGGAATTTTCACATGCCTGCAAAGGGTCTTAAGCGTGATACCCCTTTCCATTGTTAAATACACATTTTAGGGTCATTCCAGGCCGAAGATCCTTATCCTACCTAAAGATTCTTTAAATTCTGTGAAGAAAGTTCTCTTGGTGTTTAGGGTCATTCTAGGCAGAAGATCCTTATCCTACCTAAAGATTTTCTGAACTCTGTGAAGAAAGTTCTCTTGGTGTTTCTTTAATCTAGGACCTTACTCCTTCCAGGCTGCTATTGACATCTTCTGGCTCTGGGCTTCTGCAAGAACCCTTTCAAGTGACATTTTAATTGCCAAGGTTGTGTAAGTAAACTGTAGTGGAAATGTTACTTCCTAACATATTTTGGCGTATTGTTCAAGATTTGAAAAGACCAGTTTTATCAATAGCAATGAGGCTTAACACTAAACGTTTCTGTAGGGCTACCTCTAAAGGCTACCCTTTTTTACTCATTAAAAAAAAAAAGTGCCCTAGAAAGAAAAAAACATTCAAATGTTTAGGGAGCTTCCAGATTCTGATAAGCCCCCAACCTGATGACCCCCACAACCACCGACAGGATTGTGGGGAGGAGGTCGTTACACTCATCAACATGGGGACAAGGTCCTTTGCCAGTGGGTCCCCCTGGAAAGGTACCCTTATGTTGAGGGCATGTGGCCTGGCATGGTTCAGGTGGGGGGGGGCATGCCCATACTCCTCCTTTCCTTGGTGCCAAGGTGTATGCTTGGATAAAGGTTTGGTATGGAATTTGAGGGGTAATTACACCATTTTTTTATTTTTGGCATTAGATCCCCTTTAAAATTCATTCCAGACCTGGTAACTGTCTGGGCAGTTTGGTTTACATTCGGTTGACTAACGTTTGGTTGACTAATGCCCCGTACACACGGTCGGATTTTCCGACGGAAAATGTGTGATAGGACCTTGTTGTCGGAAATTCCGACCGTGTGTAGGCTCCATCACACATTTTCCATCGGATTTTCCGACACACAAAGTTTGAGAGCAGGCTATAAAATTTTCCGACAACAAAATCCGTTGTCGGAATTTCTGATCGTGTGTACACAAATCCGACGGACAAAGTGCCACGCATGCTCAGAATAAATAAAGAGATGAAAGCTATTGGCCACTGCCCCGTTTATAGTCCCGACGTACGTGTTTTACGTCACCACGTTCAGAATGATCGGATTTTCCAACAACTTTGTGTGACCGTGTGTATGCAAGGCAAGTTTGAGCCAACATCCGTCGGAAAAAATCCTAGGATTTTGTTGTCGGAATGTCCGAAAAAAGTCCGACCGTGTGTACGGGGCATAACACTTCAGTTGCATTTATTTGGATTTTTATTTGGACTTTTTTGTTGATTTCACTTATATTGTGTGTTGCGAGCACTGTATTTTTTTATCCACATAGGGTCAATACAACCCCACCTAATTTCTAATCTTCCCTCTTTTTTCTCCCTTGAGTTTCAATTTACCCCCTTTCTTCTCTCCTCAGGAATCTTGGCCATTCTATTAACTTAACAACTCACTGGAAGTCTAGTTACTGCCAAAGAAATGTACCCTTATACCCGTACACACGATAGGATTTTCAGACGGAAAATGTTTGATAGGAGCTTGTTGTCGGAAATTCTGACCGCGTGTAGGCTCCATCTGACATTTTCCATCGGAATTCCCATCACACAAAATTTGAGAGCTGATTCTCAAATTTTCCGACAACAAAATCCGTTGTCGTAAATTCCGATCCTGTATACACAATTCCGACGCACAAAGTTCCACGCATGCTCGGAATCAAGCAGATTCAGCATCCTTCCAGGCTGCTATTGACATCTTCTGGCTCTGGGCTTCTGCAAGAACCCTTTCAAGTGACATTTTAATTGCCAAGGTTGTGTAAGTAAACTGTAGTGGAAATGTTACTTCCTAACATATTTTGGCGTATTGTTCAAGATTTGAGAAGACCAGTTTTATCAAAAGCAATGAGGCTTAACACTAAACGTTTCTGTAGGGCTACCTCTAAAGGCTACCCTTTTTTACTCATTAAAAAAAAAAAAAGTGCCCTAGAAAGAAAAAAACATTCAAATGTTTAGGGAGCTTCCAGATTCTGATAAGCCCCCAACCTGATGACCCCCACAACCACTGACAGGATTGTGGGGAGGAGGTCGTTACACTCATCAACATGGGGACAAGGTCCTTTGCCAGTGGGTCCCCCTGGAAAGGTACCCTTATGTTGAGGGCATGTGGCCTGGCTTGGTTCAGGTGGGGGGGAGCATGCCCATACTCCTCCTTTCCTTGGTGCCAAGGTGTATGCTTGGATAAAGGTTTGGTATGGAATTTGAGGGGTAATTACACCATTTTTTTTATTTTTGGCATTAGATCCCCTTTAAAATTCATTCCAGACCTAGTAACTGTCTGGGCAGTTTGGTTTACATTCACCTGTCAGCTAGGAATCCTGGCTCACAACTGACTGAGCAGTGCATTGATGAATCATTGGTTGTTAAGACTCTGGTGGGTGCTGGTTACTTAACAGCCAATGATGTCATAACCAAAACAAACTAAACTTGCATGAACATGCATTTTACATGCATTTTTAGTGCATTTCTATTGAAGCCAATGGGTCCACAAATGCACTGCAACTGCACCAAAGAAGCACCTGCACCTTTTCAACACACATTCTGCACCAAACTTGAAACTATCCAGGCATTCTCATTCAAAGAGATGCTTTTTTAGAGGATTTCACATGGCCTACATCTCTGATGATTTTTTTTTATCATCTGAACATCTCATACAGATGAGTGCAGCAATGAACATTATTATTTTTTCATATCTTTTTTCATATCTTTGTGAAAGTTTCTGGTGACATACACCATTACCCTTCAAAACATTTGAAATGACCTACCTTTAAAACTAAAATGGGTTAGTTTTGGTAACACCAAAAAGCTTAGGTTACTTATGGAAAAGGAAAACTTGCACTCAGCTTGTTAGCAGTGAAATGTCCAGTTACTCCTATCTCTTTTCCTACAGAAACATTACATTTTCATAATGATTTGGATAGAAACATCCCTCCGTAAGGAATAACTGACAAAGAAAGTTTTTTGAAACATAGAAGAGACCATACAATTCTGTTTATCTCCCTTGATCTTGACTTTATTTGAAAGTAGATGTCTGAACAACTTCCATTTCCCAGGTCTCTTTTCTAGCATATACACATATCTATCCAAAGGCATCCAAGAACAAGGACCTAGCTATGGAACAGGATCTTGAATTCCAACTTGAGTCTACCACAGTACAGTGTTTAGTCAATTTGGTAGACTGGATAGTAGACACTACCTTCCAGCAAATTTTTACAGAAGCCTACTTACCTTATAAGTAAATACCATGGCTTAAATTTCCAAATTCACACTTAAAGTGGAAGTAAACTTCCATTAATTGTTTGTACCTATAGGTAACCCTATAAAAAGGTTACCAATAGGTACTATAAATATCTCCTAAATGTGCACAGTCTAGGGGATATTTACTGTATATGCAGTCGATGACATCATCAGTGAATGCGCTCTGAAGGAATGTCCACCCGCGCGATTTCTTCAGAGCCCTGTGCCGTGGCTAGTGTCTCCCGTGCGCATTCGCGGGAGTGAGGTCATTTGGCTCCGGGCCAGTCATACAGCAGGAGTCTGCGGACCCGGAAGGAAGACGGGGGAAGATGGATGCGGCCTCCAGCGGTGACGACAAGGGCTTTCTTTGCAGGTAAGTTTCACATAATGGGCATACAAGCCCATTATGCTTTTACTGTGCAGAGTTTGCAGGAAACAAAAGAGGAAGTAAAACCCAAAGCCTTTACTTTGCCGGTCAAGGAAAAAAAAAAAAAGGCAGTACTTTACTACCTCTTTAAGGCTAGGGTCCTTGATGATACCCTGAGGGAGGGCGAAATGCATTGACATAATTTCCTGGTTTGACATCACTTCCAGTCTGTGGAACACACGCTATGAACGGCTGCTTCCTGTATCTACAGCTCTATATCCATGCCTGTTTTTAACCGTCTTTTTGTAAGTACCGATCCCTATGCGCATTAAATCAACTTTTATAGCAGTACTTCACTATTAGTCCATCCTCTTTTTATTTCTGGGTGCTTGTATATCCTGTTGAGAGCCTCCTATTGGAATCTATCATCTGATGTTTACACCGATCCACCATCTGATGTTTTGACACCAATTCATATGTGTGGGATACCAATTTACAAGCCTGAAGTGACCCCTGGACTGCAAAGCTGGGGGTCGTCCTGTTCTTGTGAGTGGGGATGCAAAAGGGGCTGTCACTGTACTCCTGCAAGTTTGTGAAGCATTTTTTGCACCTACTTCATTGTGGACTAACACTTCAGTTGCATTTATTTGGATTTTTATTTGGACTTTTTTGTTGATTTCACTTATATTGTGTGTTGCGAGCACTGTATTTTTTTATCCACATAGGGTCAATACAACCCCACCTAATTTCTAATCTTCCCTCTTTTTTCTCCCCTGAGTTTCAATTTACCCCCTTTCTTCTCTCCTCAGGAATCTTGGCCATTCTATTAACTTAACAACTCACTGGAAGTCTAGTTACTGCTAAAGAAATGCACCCTTATACCCGTACACACGATAGGATTTTCAGATGGAAAATGTTTGATAGGAGCTTGTTGTCGGAAATTCCGACCGTGTGTAGGCTCCATCTGACATTTTCCATCGGAATTCCCATCACACAAAATTTGAGAGCTGATTCTCAAATTTTCCGACAACAAAATCCGTTGTCGTAAATTCCGATCCTGTATACACAATTCCGACGCACAAAGTTCCACGCATGCTCGGAATCAAGCAGAAGAGCAGCACTGGCTATTGAACTTAATTTTTCTCGGCTCATTGTACATGTTGTACGTCACCGCATTCTTGACGTTCGGAATTTCCGACCAACTTTGTGTGACCGTGTGTATGCAAGACAAGTTTGAGCCAGCCTGCGTCAGAAAAAAAACATGGATTTTGTTGTTGGAAAATCCTATCATGTGTACAGGGCATAACTGTTAACTCCACCATGAAACAATTGAACCAAAAAGCTTATTGAATAAAAGTACAAAGTGCAAAGCAATCAGAGTCAATTTGACTAAAATCAGACAAGTAGTAAATAATTTCAGAATCAACTCCTTGGTTTGTGAACATCTCTTTATGCAGTCTGTTTGTCAGTAGACTCTGTTCATCAACTGGGGTAAACAAAGTGATCCTCCAGGTTTGATATTCAACCCAGACCATGCTGATAACATCAGACAGTTGTATTCTCAAGTGTATCATGGTTTGCACTAATACGTTTTTTCCCTATTTCTACTCTTTGGTCACATTAGGGAGGTTCCATGTTTCTTTTTTTTACCCCTCCACGCTCCCCTGTGTCTTCTTACATTTCCCACAGCCATTGTGGAAAGTTTGCATTACCAGGCTCTTCTTTGTCATTTCTAAAGGCACTTGGAGCTGGAGCCTAATTTCATCTGGGATCAAAATCATACATTTGGAAAATGTAGCTCTCATACAACATATGAGATACAATAAAATGCTACTATACAAAGACTGGTAACATTGTCAAGCCTTTCCTGATCCTTCCTAATCAGTTCAGTTAACCAACAGAATCAAGACTTCTGCGTGGCTATGCTTTTGGTCCTATATAATACCAGAGAAATGGCAGTATTTTTCAACGCTTCCTGTTATAAGTATCAGGCAAATCCTGCAGGTTTAATCTTTTCTGTCCATTTAAATGCAGAGAATTTTTTAAAAATAATAATGTTCTGCTTGGCCTTTGAACTATTGGAAGCAGGCTTAGAAGGGCCAATAAGGAGCTTTTGGATATGCTACCCCCTCATTATAATTAGGGAGCACAGAGCAGCCTTAGTGTCAGTGTTTTGAAAGCTACTGTGGGGAAAGGATAAGGAAAGCTGACAAAATGCACATTAGATTAGGGTCGACTCCAAATTATGCTTTAATTCTGACTGCTAGCTTTTTGGGCAATTAATACTTTTTTTGTCATTTTGTCATCATCTTATTATTGGGGATGTTTTGAATTTGGGGTCAGTGGTCAATTTTAGCTGCTGTTCCGACCATAGAAAATGTTTACTATGGCTTCCCTTTAAAAAAGTAAGCTTTTTTTCAGGGTTGGTATTTTGGGGTTTACATTTCTTTTGGAAGTTTCTTGATTTTTTGTAAGAAGAGAGGACATTTTTAAGTTTTTGGTGCTCAAAGTGCATAAATCAATTGTCACTGACTAAAGTGCAAGGACATTGTGCACCTAAACCAACTAAAATGATATTACTCACATTTACCACTCCCCTTGTCCACATAGTAAAAATAAAAGTTAGACATACACTGTTTAAGGCGAATATCCCTGATTAAACCTGTACTAATGCTGGCCAATTTTACACTGCTGGATCCTCCGCGGTCTCCTAAATCTTTGAGTAAAACCACTGCCTCCACTCTTTTTTTCTAGTGAACTAGCTTAGCCATGCTCATTAAGATTGTCCTGCTGATGGTCCATTGTTTACACTGTTGCATTATCTGTAGTCTTTAATTCTTAATGAGAACTTGATAGAAAATGGCCAGCAGCAGGACAGGTTTTCAGCAGTGAAAACGAGGAAAGCCTCAGTGAACTAATGACCAATTTCTATCTACCAGTCAAAGTGGGGCTAATACCACTTGATAAAAAAATGACCTAAAAAATTTATTTTTTAATCAAAATGAATCAGATTTTGTTGCTACTGTTGTATGTAAGTCAAGCTTATTGTAAAGTAAAAAAAACAATAATTTCCACAGTCAAATATGCACTGCAAGTGTACACTGTTGTTGAGACCACAAAAATCACACTGTTCCGTAAATTCATGTACAGCTTTAAGGTCCAAGTATGTTATTTAAAGGATCTGTGTGTTACCTTCAAAGTCACATCAAAGACCTCCTCCTGTTGTATGTTTTTATAAAAAAAATTGTATTGGTACATGGCAGTGTCCAGTTCCCTAAATCTACTAACAGGATAGACTTCATTAAAAATGTGCATACATGATTGGATTTACTGAATTCTTAAAGTGGATGTATACCCCGACTGTGACTTTTACCTATAGGTAAGCCTTATAGGTGCATATTTACCTTGTAGTGTGCCGATGATGTCATCGGCGCATGCGCTGTGAGGGAAGGGACCTCCATGCCATATCTTCTCAAGCTTGTGCCGTCACTGGTGGCTCCGGCACACATACGCTGGAGTGATGTCACGTTGCTCCGGCCAGTGACACAGCTGGAGTCCGTGGCCCCAGAAGGAAGAGGAAGGAAGAGGGGTGAAGATGGATGCTTCCTGCAGCAGGTACAGTGCGGGCTTCATCTGCAGGTAAGTGTCACATAATGATTTTTTTTCTTTTGCCGGTGCATTGTTTATCATGACTGTTATGGATCTTCATCACTGTATGACAATTTTGGGAATTTTAGGGCCTTTTTATTTTTTATTAAAATACTTATTAGAAAGTGTGGTGTCATTATTTACTGTTTTTTTGTGAATAAGTAGGGATACTATGTACCCCTATGTACATATTACATACACCTTGCTCATTCACATGGGGGGGGGGGGGGGCTAATATCTGGGAGCCCCCTTATCCTACAAAAGGCCTTCCAGATTCTGGAAGCTCCCACTCACAGACCCCCCACAGAGTTGTGGGGAAGATGCCCCTGTTCTCATTAGCATGGCAACAAGATGCTTTTGTGCATGGTTTCCCAGCATGTGGCCTGGTATGTTTTGGAGAGCACACACTCATCTTCTCTTTTTTTCCTTTTTCTGGCCAGCCAGGCTGCATGCTCTGATAATGGTCTAGTATAAATTTTGGTGGTGGATCCCACTCTTTTTCTTTCTTTGCCCAGGGGTCCTGATATGATAGGCGTGCGAAAGGGGTGTGCCAGGTGTGCCTGGGCACACCCTAACTCATCAATTGTGGGCAGGTGACAGGTAATCTGCGATCCTTACTTGCCGACCCCCAGAACCTGGACCGGTGGCTGGAGTGGAACATAGGGGACCGATCTGTATTTTCTTCTGCAGCAGCTGAAAGTAGGCTTCTCCTCTTCTTCCTCTCGCTGATATTCAGCTGCCACGGGAGGAAAATACAGGGGATTGGTACCAATGTATGCCACCCCTCTTGTCCCAGTTCCTTTTCTTTCTGCTGCTTAGGTCCCCCTGTGTGTTCACCTGCTCCCCCCCCCATTGTTTTAGGATGACGAGTGGGGAAGAGGCCAGTTAATATGTCATATATGTCACAATAGGCTGCGCACACCTATGCCTGATATGTATTTTTTTAGTTGGAACCCCATGCCAGTTTTTTGTGTGGGGTCTCCCATTAACATCTATGCCAGACTCTCATCTAGGATAATAGTCTGGTATAGATGAAGATTACAAACAGAAGTAAATGGACAGGAACTGTTATCTACTGGCAATTTAAACATTTTTTTCTTCGTATGTGGCCTGGTATGGTTTGGAGGGCACACACTCATCTTCTCTTTTCCTTTTCCTGGCCAGGCAGGTTGCATGCTCTTATAATGGTCTAGTATGAATTTTGACAGGAACTGTTATCTACTGGCAATTTAAACATTGTTGTCTTTGTACGTGTCAGTTTTGCTGTAGTAGATTGTATAAATTGTATAGTTGTGCCATTTCACAGGCAAGTTAAGGACATCCCCCATCATATTATTTAAAGGAATTTTTAATTTTTAATGTTTCACTTTAAACATAATTAAAATTATTGCTCCCCGCCAGTCAGAATTTAAGATTTTTTTGGGGGGTTTTGGTACATGTTCCTTAGGGCTGTCCCATCTCCCCATGACATTTGTTTCACAATCAATTGCCTATTAGCTCAGGAAAAGGTCATTACTGTTTTTTTTAACATTCAGCAATTATTGACTTCAAAGGAGTTCAAATTTAGCATCTAAAGTTCAGTAATGTTCACCAAACCCACCTCAAACCAATCCCTGGTACATTCGCCTCATCCCTATTAGTCACCAGTATTGCTAATAGGCTCCCTATAGACCTTTTCTGAGCTACTCTCTTCACCATCTCTGTGTGTGTGGGCAGCCATAACGTTGCTTCCCCATGTCAGAGCTGCCCCCATGATGATTGGTGATCTGATGACTGGTGGGGCAATATTCAAGAAGCTGAAGGAATAGTGCAGAATGCACAGATTTACAAAATTAATGAAGCAGAACAGGGAGATTCTTCTACTGCATGTCTTTGAATACAATGAGAAAAGCAGTGGTAGTGACATTACCAAACCTTGCTCCAAAGATGACTAGTCAGATGCACAGTGCCTTAGATATGCTTTCAGTGCAGACATACAACTATGAAGCTCAAGGCACAGGAAGTGCATTGCTGTTTTTCAGATTTAGGTAACATATGTTCCCTGCAATATACCAAATCTTTAGCTTTGTGTTCAGGCCCACTATAATGGTCCAGATCTCCAAAAAAAAAAATGTTTTGCATGTAGGTCAACGATGATTGGTTCAATCAATCAACAGTGAAAATTCCCCATCAATGTTTCATTCTTGCTTTTTTGCTTTATTGCTTTATCATCCCACTTTGTCAGCTGTATTCTCTAGATTGTAAATGAAAGAGCCAGGAAAGTTAATATGACTAACTTTTAAACTTCCCCTTTTGACTTCCTGACAGTTATAAAAAGTTAGCTCAAACTGAGCATTTACTTTAGCTTTGAGTAATTGGACACTTTAAAGTAGAGCTTCATTCTCCCAATCAATGTTGACTTTTCCTTTCAATAGTTTTTATTTGAGAATAAAAGGTATTCCATTTTTGACAAATTAAAGTTAACTGTACATTTAGAATAATACAGGTACATTGCCTTAGAAATATATAAATGCCTAAAAAAGAAAGGCAATAAAAATAACAAGAGATAAAAGGAAAATGAGAGTTTAGATAAACAGAAAATTAGCAGATACATTACCAAGTGTAAATACCAATATATTACTCAATGTTTCTCACATTATCATTAAGAGAAATCTATTGAGCTAATCCCTCAAAATAGATCATTAGTCTTAGACTGAGCATAAATACCATCACACTATACATCCAAACTGACCTCCGTTTATGAAGTCCACACCTTTATGAGGCGTCGACTTCCGCATTATAGTAAATGTTATCCAGTGAGGCTCCAGCACCAAACGCCCCAATGGAAACTTACTGCATCCGGCGCTGGGCCCGACTAGGTCTACTCCTTCTTTCTAGGAAGTCACATTGGTGTACCCAGCACAGTCAGAAAAAAAACTCTTCACAAATGAATATTAAATATTAAGGCCAAAATCTCAGTGGGTCATATGTTTCTGAAACCAGTCTAGCCATGGGCTCCATGTTTTATATTGTACTTGGAAGTTACCTTGGGAGGCAGCGAACATTAATTCGTAATGTATATGCAAATTGGCTGTTCTTATTACTTCTATGAAAGATGGCTGATCTTTGTTTTTCCACTTTCTAACTATTGTCAGTCTGGCGCTCGTTAGAATATGAAAAATTATGTGTTTATAAGCTGGGGGGATATTCTCTATTCCTAATGATAGAATAGCGAATTCTGGAGTTTCAGAGACAGGTATATTGGTGATTTGTCTAATTAGATCGAATATACTAAGCCAAAAGGACTTCAATAACGGGCATGCCCACAATATGTGTGTGAGTGAGCCCCTAATACCGCACTGTCTCCAACACAGTGGAGATGTTTGAGGATGAAATCCGGCTATTCTTGTAGGTGTTAGATACCACCTCAAGAGGATTTTATTTCAATGTTGACTTTTAATCACCACGCTGCTAGGATTTGTAAACAGATAGTAAAATATATCATATTTACTTGTTTTAAACTTTTTTTTTTTTACATTTTTTCAGTCTTCTTGGTTTCAAGGCCAAAGCAAATTAATTTGTATACATCCCAGGAGTCTTCAGGGGGGAGGAAGGGTTTTCTTGGCTAAGCACACCCTCCTGCTTGCATGCCTGAGCTAAGGGCAGGTGGATGCCAGAAGTAAATTTGGTTTTATATGTAATTAGACACTAAAATGAGAAGCAGTGCACTGATGAGCTCATATCCATGTCTTTCACATCAGCATGGTCCTTGTACTGCAGCCCGCCTGCTATAACTCTATCCCCACTCTATGAGTTTTGCTGTACAGTAAACGGCAAGCGGTTAATACCAACTTAAATCCAGATTATTACACTGCTTGCAGTTAAAAAAGCATTTAGCAATGATAATGATTATAGAGCTGTCATTCTCTTGTTCATTTTATATCTGTCTGGAGTTCAGTTTTAAGAGTCCAATGCTTATTCAGGGAAGATGTAATGTAAAATAGAATAAAAATCACTTTACACCCCACTTTCTTGAAAGCCAGTGTTCTCTTCTGCTCCTGCTTCACCCCCAGAATGCGGATGGGCTTTTGACATTCTCAGATATAACGCAGAACTGTTGGTCCTACATTGCATATGGTGAGGCTGGTGAGTGGGAGGTCACAGGACTGGGTTCTGGTCATGAACAATGGGGGGAGGAATATGGAAAGTAACAGTTTCTGTTACTATCCCATAGACCAGGGATCTCCAAACTCTAAACAAAAGGCCAGTTTACTGCTCTTCATGCTTTGGGGGGGCAGACTGTGGCCAGTGGGAATAGAAAATGCCCTGGTGTCAGAGGAAGTAAACGATATCTAATCATTCATTTTAGTGGGAGGAAAAGTGCCCCATTTTTGATACTGGCAGGAGGAATAATGCCCCATTGATGGTGTCAGTGGGAGGAATAGTGCCCAGATAAAGGCAAGTAAGGGGCTGCATCTGGCTCCTGGGCAACAGTTTGGAGACCACTGCCCTACACTAAACAAGCATTAGATCTGGGGGGCAAATATGATTTTTGTAATCATATCAGAATTCAGCTTTAACCTATTTGGATAGCTTTAGATAGAGATTAGTAAAAAACATAATGAAAATAAAGGAAATAAAGGAAAAGAATCAAACAATCAATTTAATATATGTAGTTTAAAGTGTGGGTTTGCTAGTTAATATGCTAATCAGGCCCATTCCTTAGACGTAAGCTACATAACTGGAACTTTTTGCCTATAAATTCCCATTATCCTCCAAAACATTTTTACTGTGTTTGCATTTTCCTCACTGTTCTTTGTAATGCAGAATCTAGACTATTTGATAATCAATTGTACTTGTGCTTTTGCATACAATATAAGGTGGAGGTTAATAAGATTCTGTGGAAAATTGCTTATGAAGCAATGCACAGTTTGATTTGTGTATCTTATTACTTATTAGGCTAACACACTTGCTAATAGAATGCCAACATCTATTAGATGTATAATGTATCAAAATTTCTGTAGCTGCAACAGAGCCCAGTATTCTTTTAGAGAGATTATTAGTAAAATTGAGCATGTGATTTATGCTTTATTTTGAAACACAAGACTGATACATTATGTTGATATTATTTTCTATCTGCAAATTAATTAACCTATTTAGATAGCAGTTAATCACATGAAATGTTTATATTATTTTAATTTGAGGTATAATTACTAATTTTAAATAGTAGCAGCAAAGCTGCTGTTTTGAAAGTCATTAATGAGCACAGTCAACTGAACATATAATAATACAGATAAGACACCATTTGCTCTGTGGTAATTTTTTTGTATTGTATCCACTGATAACTCAGTGTTTAAGTTTAAGTGTTGAAGTTCAACATCATACATGTTACAAGTTGGTATACCATAAGTTGGTACACTAAAGGAAGAAAGGAACATTTCTTTACAGGTGATACTGTTGCAAGAATGATAGGCAAAAGCCTTTATGCACACAGAATATACAGCTAATACTTTATCTGAGCTTATGTTAAATAGAACAGCCAGGTGCAACATAGCTATATAAATACTTTGGTCAAGAATTTGTATTGTATGATAAAGCATATAGAACGCATGGAGGGCAGGGGTCAGGAGTATGAAATGCACAGAGAGCAGGGGGCAAAAGTGCACAACATGGGGACTAGAAATGTGCAAGGCATAAATATCAGGGGTCAGGGGTATGGCAAACACAGAGTGCGAAGACAAGGAGTGTTTAGCACACAGAATGCATGTTTTAGGAGTTTGTAACACACAGAGTGCAGGGATCAGGAGTATGTAATGCACAGAGTGCATGCATAAGAAATGTATAATGCACAAAGTATAGGGCTCAGGCGTACATAATATACAGAGTGCAGGGATTAAGTCTATGTATTGCACAGAGTTCAGGCCTCTGAAGTATATAGCATGCAAGGTGTAGGGATGAGGAGTGGGTAAACCACAGAGTGCAGGCATCAGAAGTTCGGAATGCATAGAGTGCAGGGATCAGGGGTATGTAACACAAAGAGCGAAAGGCTCAGGAGTTTTTGATGTACAGAAAAACGAAATAACTTTGTGCTAACTCAAAAGTGCAAGCAGCTAACACTGCAAATAGACTTTTTGCTGTAAACCATAGATATAGAAAAAAGTGCAGCGCTATAAGTTATACAAAAATGAAGTGATAAATGTGAATATCAACATATAATATCCTAATAATAATAAATGTCCGTTTTCAATAAATCAAAGTCCATCATTCTGTGAAACTGTTGTAATCACCACGTGGATATAGGACTAAATTAGTGACCAAACCATCCCCAAAGTAATGAAGGCGTACCATAAATTTTAGACCTAAGAATAGCATATGCTACATAGGTCAAAACAGGCCTTTACTGCCCAACGGCAATGGTATAGACGGTGGGGACCAGTGGAAGATATGTGGTCTTGGAAGCCTTCTCAGGAATTTAGTATATGAAAACCAAAATTGTGCAGATACCACCACCCAAATGAATGGAGGCTTACCAGAAGGTTGGGACCCAAAACAGCGTATGCTGTATGAGTCAAGTAAGCTTAAACTGCCCACTGGCAATGGAGGGGAGATGCCAATGGCAAACAGGAAAAGAAGTCCTAGGGGTTCTTCACCGGAGTACTTTCTCCATGTAGATGTTTTAGACGTCCTCGAGCGTAACCCACATAAAATAAAAAGGGGCCATATAGTGCAATTCCGTAAAAATATGAATTTTATTAAAAAAGAGAAACACTTACATTTCAAAAGTGAACAAGCGCTTGTATGTATTAAAATGGCGGCAGTGGAGTCCTCCCGACGCGTTTCCTCACATAGGACTTATATACACTATATAGTGTATATAATCTCAAGGAGATTAATTCACTCTGGTGTTGGAAGCCCCATTGCAGAGACATGGTTTCCAAATCTCAGCCTAGACTACCTGGGCAATTCAGACTCAGGCAGAGGCTACTTTCAGGTTAAAGAAAATTGTAACACCATATGTAAATCCAAACATATAGTATATGATGTATAAATTTCAAAATTTCCCTTTAAAGATGCCCCACCATTCTGCCTCTGGATCCTATTTATTCATCCTTTAATGTGATGGGTGGCCTCACAGAGGTACAAGCTGTTGGAGTAAAACAATGGTCTCCAAACTGTGGCCCAGGGGCTGGGTGCAGCCTTTTGCTTGCCTTTATCTTGGGGCAATTTGCATTCCACTGATACAAGACACTATTCTTCCTGACACCAACAATGGGGCAATATTCCTTCTACCAACATCAACAACGGGGCACTATTTCTCTCATTGATACCAACAATGGGGCACTAGTCCTGAAACTGACACCAATAATGGGGCACTATTCCTCCCACTGACACCAAAAATGGACCACTCTTATTCCCACTGACACCCACGATTGGGCATTCTTCCTCCCACTGACACCAATGATGGGACACTATTTATCCTAATGACACCAATGATGAGACATTTATCCACCCCCTAATACCAAAGATGCATTGCTTACTCACACCGACACCAGGACAATTTCTGCTCCCAATCGTCACAGTTTGTCCCCCTGTAAGTCTGAAGGACAGTAAACTAGCTCTTTGTTTAGAAAGTTAGAAAGTAAAGCTCAACTGTCCAAGGAAAAGCTGCACATACCTCAGGATCTATTGATCGTGTTGACAAAAGGGGTTGTTTTATGGCAAATAGACTGTTTACTTTGCAAGTGCAGTTGCACTCTGCAAAGAAATTTTATCACCAAAGCTTAGTGATTCTACTGCCTTAAGGTTTGAAGTGAAGCATCACTACATTCCTAAGCTGTGAAGCGAGACTTCACTTGCAAAGTGAAAAGTACTTTTGCCTTTAGTAAATCCCACATTGTTCATTGTAAGTAACCATTGACACATTTTCATTGTATGTTAATTTTGAAAGCCCAGGTTTGTTGTGGGTGCAGGACCACCTTTAATATTGATTGGACCCTGGACAAACATTTTCTTGGGCACCCCCCCATACAATTTCATTCTCCACCCCAGCCCCCAAACTCAACTCAATAAAAGCTTACTGTATGTGTCCGTGTACACATAGGTTTTGTAGACAGCGCTCCCAAAATTCCCCTGCCCATTGTAATGAATGGGCAGTGCTTTTGAAGCGCCTGAAAAGTGCTTTGGAAGCGCCGAAACACAGTAGTCTTTAACCCCTTCTTTGGGGTTAAAAGCGCCCTACTAGCGTCCAAAAAATGCAGCTTAAACAGTGCTAAAACGCGACTACAAGTGGCGCTTTAGTGCTAACGTGGCCGCGGCCCCAGTGTGAAAGGGATCTAAATGTCCAAGTACTAAAATGTGGTACCGCATTACCATGCATTTTTGCCACATTTAGCGTTTTTCTGCTGACAGGAAAGTTAACATCTAGGGGTGTTCCAGTGCACATGTAGCCTTATTTGTAGCCTGCTGCAACTCACAGTATCTCCCTCTGTAAGCTGCTCTGGTCCTGCCACTGCTTTAATAATTTTTCCCCGCTGTTGACAGGAGAAGGGTGAGGGAGAAAAATCCACACACACAGCCTGCACTGTGTGTTTGATCTCCACACTGCTGACTAGAGAAGGGGGTTGGGTAAGCAGGGAACACAGAGAGCCACTCTGCCTAACTCCCTTTCACAGCCCCTCTGATCCTGCCACTCCTGACAGAGGGAGAAGCAGGAAGAGCGGACCCTAAGGCCCCTTTCACACGAGGGAGACTCCGTTTCCACGGAGCCCGCCTCGGTCCGCCGGCTCAGCGGGAGATCTGTCCGTTGATCTCCTCTGAGCCGGCGGATGACAGGTCCCTCTCTGCTCCCTGAGCGGGGAGGGGTTTGTCAGGCGCCGCTGCTGCCTATGGAGGGATCGGACGAAAACGGACAGCATGTCCGCCAGCGACGGACCTGGATGTAGAGCCATCCATCTGCTTTTAGCGGATCGGATGGGGTCGGATGTCAGCGGACATGTCTCCGCTGACATCCGACGCTCCATAGGCTAACATGGATCACCCGTTCAGGTCCGCCGTCAAAACTGACAGGCGGACCTGAACGGTCCGATCATGTGAAAGGGGCCTAACACATGCAGCCCACAGCTGTGCCTGCTTGTATTAACCTGGCTGGGAGAGCAAGCAGGGGAGATGATTGACTGCCCTGGCTACACTTTGAAAACTATTTGTGGGCAGCATGGACTCAAGGGGCAGCTGCTTTGAGCCCCACAATAATAACTGGGCCCAGGGCAGCTGTCCTTTTTTCCCCGGAGTTAAAGACGGCCCTGTGTAGGTTCACCTTAACCTCAACTTACCTAAGAGTTAATAGGCAAGTAGTTAAACAGAGTACATTCCAATAACACACACCTAATTTTCTGGCCCCTGGATGCATTAGTCATTAGCCTAGTGTACATCAGTATTGTTTAAATACAGATCAAATACCACCAAAAGAAAGCTCTATTTGTGGGAAAAAAAGGACGTCAATTTTGTTTGGGAGCCACGTCGCATGACCGCGCAATTGTCAGTTAAAACGACGCAGTGCCGAATCGCAAAAAGTGCTCTGGTCAGGAAGGGGGTAAATTCTTCCGGGGCTGAAGTGGTTAGGTGGCTCCTCAAAGCACTAGCGTTGAAGTGCATACACAGCGTTATTGATCTGGAACCCAATCAAAACTTTTTTTAAGTTTTAGATGGGGAAGGTTTGGATGCTCTCTCTGTCATTTAGTTTCTGTCTTCATTACAGAGATTTTTCCTGTTGTGTTACTGGTAAAGGAAATAATGAGAAATCTTTTCAATAGGGGGAAAAAAATAAGCAATGGTGTTGGTGGTGCTGTTTCAGATATTTTTAAATGTATGCAAAAAATAGCTTTCTTTTTAATCTAAATGTTAGAAATAGTTTACAGCTAGGCTCCTTGTACTGGCTAAGTGGATTAGGTGTTGGGGATTACTGTATTTTTACTGTTGTACTGTTCAATTACTTTCAATTTCCCCATCTTAAATACTGATTTGAGCTGCTTTGTTTTTTATATATCATTAACCCACTGTGGGTCTCACATCTCTTCTAACGTCCCAGCTACAAGCACATTTTTTTTTTACTTTTTTGTGTGAACCTTTAATATTTTTTTAACTCATGTTAAACCTGTAATTTTGTTCTTACTTCAGGAGCTTTCTGTAAGATCTGGAATGTAAAGCTGGAGCCACACTTCTGGCTCTACACTGAATTAGCATGGTGTTAAGACAGCTTCTTTTATTCATAAATAAACACTAATTTTGCTAAGTGAGCACTCTCTACTTCTTTAGAAAAGAAACCCTGTAATCAGTTTATTTTGCAACAGATACACTCAGGTTTAGAGGAGAATAAGCATAGTTCAGACAGATGATTCACAGTATGAGCCTCTTTAAGAGTCTCCATCCTTGACAATATCATACTATCAGACAAGAAAAATGGCTATCAGTTCAAGAATCAGTCAAATATAGGTAACAGTATTTCACCTTTCCTCTTTACTTCTAAGAGAATTTGTCTCTACATATTCACTTGGGTACAAAATACATTTTTGTGTTTAATTAAAGCTCAAAATATTTCCAGTGCCTTTATATGAAAAACAAAACACTTAGTGAGAAGGTTTTAAAATGTACATTTTAGTTTTTCCAGATTGCAGAAAATAATTGAAAACCAACTGAATGCACTAATGAAATTGTACAGGACCTACACACAGCAGGACGGATGCTGATCTCTTTTTCCTTTTCCATTATAGGAATTAACATCTTCTTATGTCTGTGCTAGAGTGGCTAATTCATTGGATTTGACATCAAAGCAAGGAGGTCAAAATACTTTGCCCAATTTATGACACGTCAGGAGACATCTGGACGACAAAGAAAGACAAAAGACAGCCTTTTACTGTAACTCAGTTAAACACATATTTAAATCCCTCACAAACCCTCCAGTGGTTTCTTTAATGCGCTGACAAAATAAAATATCAGTAACTCAACATCTTCTCTTAAGAATGTCATACATTTAATAAGATGATCATTTTATCTACATTTTTCACCCCACAAGAGCTGTCTGTTTACCAAGAAGCCTATTGTGAAAGGTTTTATTTTAGATGTTTGCAAGCATAATTTGTAACATTTTTTTCTGGATCTATGCTACTCAACCTAAGCATTAAATATGAAAGAAAACTCTCCTCTATTTACAATATATTCAATGGAAAGGAGTTTTATTTATCTCTCCATCACTTTTTAAAGGGTACTAAGATAACCAAAAAGCTAAGGTTAAATACACTGAATAAATACTCATGAAAACTCCTAAATCCTGACCATCCATGGTTTACTAAGTAGCAGTTTACACAATGAAGGTTGAAACATATTCGTAAGAATATTTTATTCCTCGTAATTACTATGAAAATGACTGTTTACATTTTTAATATAGGGAAATCAATTTTATGGCTAAATTTTCTATATCCATTATTGTGCTAAAACAAAAATAATTTCCTAAAAGAGTATAAATGTACATTAAAGTGGTGTTCCACCTGCAAAAATGTTTTATTTTTAAAAAAAGTCAGCCGCTACAAACACTGTAGTGGCTGACTTTTAATAAGGAATCTTACCTGCCCAGGGAGCCCACGATGTCAGCCCCCCGAAGCCGATCTGTCCATTGGATCGGTTGCAGATGCTGCCATTGTAACTAAGGGAACTGGCAGTGGAGCCTTCAGGCTTCACAGCCGGTTTCCTACTGCACATGCACGAGTTGCGCTGTGCTTTCTGAATGGTCTCATCATCTTCTGGGGGACACACAGGTCCCAGAAGCCAGCGGGGGGAGAAGGAGAAAATGACACACTGTGCCGCGGCCTAGCTAGGACGGATGTACACTATGTACAGTGGGGACGGAAAGTATTCAGACCACCTTAAATTTTTCACTCTTTGTTATATTGCAGCCATTTGCGAAAAACATTTAATTTCATTTTTTCCCTCATTAATGTACACACAGCACCCCATATTGACAGGGAAACACAGAATTGTTGACATTTTTGCAGGTTTATTAAAAAAGAAAAAATGAAATATCACATGGTCCTAAGTATTCAGACCCTTTGCTGTGACACTCATATATTTAACTCAGGTGCTGTCCATTTCTTCTGATCATCCCTGAGATAGTTCTACACCTTCATTTGAGTCCAGCTGTGTTTGATTATACTGATTGGACTTGATTAGGAAAGCCACACACCTGTCTATATAAGACCTTACAGCTCACAGTGCATGTCAGAGCAAATGAGAATCATGAGGTCAAAGGAACTGCCTGAAGAGCTCAGAGACAGAATTGTGGCAAGGCACAGATCTGGCCAAGGTTGCACAAACATTTCTGCTGCACTTAAGGTTCCTAAGAGCACAGTGGCCTCCATAATCCTTAAATGGAAGACGTTTGGGACGACCAGAACCCTAGAGCTGGCTGTCTGGCCAAACTGAGCTATCGGGGGAGAAGAGCCTTGGTGAGAGAGGTAAAGAAGAACCCAAAGATCACTGTGGCTGAGCTCAAGAGATGCAGTTGGGAGATGGGAGAAAGTTGTAGAAAGTCAACCATCACTGCAGCCGTCCACCTGTCAGGGCTTTATGGCAGGGTGGCCCGACGGAAGCCTCTCCTCAGTGCAAGACACATGAAAGCCCGCACCTGAAGGACTCCAAGATGGTGAGAAATAAGATTCTTTGGTCTGATGAGACCAAGTTAGAACTTTTTGGCCTTAATTCTAAGCGGTATGTGTGGAGAAAACCAGGCACTGCTCATCACCTGTCCAATACAGTCCCAACAGTGAAGCATGGTGGTGGCAGCATCATGCTGTGGGGGTGTTTTTCAGCTGCAGGGACAGGATGACTGGTTGTATGCGGCCAAGTACAGGGATATCCTGGACGAAAACCTTCTCCAGAGTGCTCAGGACCTCAGACTGGGCCAAAGGTTTACCTTCCAACAAGACAATGACCCTAAGCACACAGCTAAAATAATGAAGGAGTGGCTTCACAACAACTCTGTGACTGTTCTTGAATGGCCCAGCCAGAGCCCTGACTTAAACCCAATTGAGCATCTCTGGAGAGACCTAAAAATGGCTGTCCACCAAAGTTTACCACCCAACCTGACAGAACTGGAGAGGATCTGCAAGGAGGAATGGCATAGAATCCCCAAATCCAGGTGTGAAAAACTTGTTGCATCTTTCCCAAAAAGACTCATGGCTGTATTAGATCAGAAGGGTGCTTCTACTGAATACTGAGCAAAGGGTCTGAATACTTAGGACCATGTGATATTTCATTTTTTCTTTTTTAATAAATCTGCAAACATGTCAACAATTTTGTGTTTTTCTGTCAATATGGGGTGCTGTGTGTACATTAATGAGGAAAAAAATGAACTTAAATGATTTTAGCAAATGGCTGCAATATAACAAAGAGTGAAAAAATTAAGGGGGTCTGAATACTTTCCGTCCCCACTGTACTGCAGAAAAGGTAAGAAAGGAAAAAAAACCCCAAAAGTTATCCAAAAACGAGGGGTGGTCTTTCCTTTAAGACCAAGTTGTAAAAGTGGGTGGAACTCTGCTTTAAGGGTGTGGATAAGACATCCAACAGAGGTAGTGTGTCAATAAACAGTAAGGGAACTGTGATGAAAATCTCAAACAACAAATGCTACACTGACTTGGTCCTTTTCTGCTGTCACTCGTTTATGTTTTTGTGTTTCTAAAAATAACTTTTTTGCTTGAGCTGCTTGGTACCATTGCCTCTTAAGATTAATTTGAGAAATGTTGCCAATATTCTTTTCTATATATTGCAGCTTACCAGACAATGGATCATAATTTTCCTTTTTTTTACTCTAAGAACACGTACAGAAAATATTTCCTTCTTCTTAACACTTCATGTGAGCTACACTGAATGAACAAACAATGTTATCTTTCTTTTTTAAACGACTAATTCCAAAACCACCTTGTAATGGAGATAAAGGGAGAAAGACATGTTTAAGATCCAGCCTTGATGGCAACTGTGGCAACCTTCTATAAATACAGTGAAGGAGTTAGCCTAGCCACCCTAGGTCAGGAAGTGTTTTTTTTTTTGCAAGACTACCAAGTGAAAAGGGAAAATAAGCCTTAAAAATAAAACAAGTGCAGCCATCAAACTGGTAGGTACTGGTTAGCTATTTTATATTACATTTATATAAATGCTTTAATATTTTAGGAATTAATTCTAAAGAAATATCCAGATAAATAAAAGAATAAATAAAGATATTTATTTCAGTCTCATTAATCCCGTGCACAGCAGAATTCAGGCTGGGAAGAAGGGGCAGAACATAAACCTATCAGGGGAGCTGCATTCATCTGTCCTGAAAAGAAAGAGGAGCAGAGATATGACCTAATCAGACTGTTGCTGCTTCATTGTTCAATCACAGACTCACCTGTTTTGTGTAACTGCAGCAGGGAAATGTCAGATCACAATGCTGTGTGACAAGACTGTGTTATTCTCAGGACTGGATGTACAGAAATGCAGATCCTTTGGCAGGTAAAGCAAATCCTATAATCACAGTTTTACTATGTATTTAGCTCTTTGCTTGAAGCTTCGCTTTAAAGAATACACCAGGTAACTGATTAAGTCATAACTAAAAGCCACTGATTCTGAAACAAAATCATAAAACCTGCTAATTTTAGAGTGAAAGTTTAAATAGAGGGGACAGTTATTAGAACCTCTTTATTTTTTACAGCTATCCAGGGTTCCATTAAAGAGATTTCTTCTCTTTGTCCTGGCATCAATGGTTTCACTAAGCATGAAGTAAGGCAAAATCTGTAACAGCAACAGAGACAAATGCATTTCCCAATCTTTAAATCAGAACATTACATTATTGGGAACCCTCCAACTCCAACCCCTCCAACTGATCACTAGTACCTAAATTCATGTGCATATGATGTGCTGGATTCTGAGTCTTCTATCTTCTTCACTGTAGGGGATGAGTGTCCTTAAGTTGTCCATGTCAATGCCTGGATGCTGTGAACATTTCCTATTAGGGACCTCTCAGGATGACCGCAGTGGGGTGATGATGTCATTAAGAGGGTATTATCCAGCACAGGCACAGACTACAGTGCTGGGTTCACCATTTCACTGCTTTAAAGGATAACTAAATCCAAGAACAAAAGTGCAATATATTGCAGTTTACAGTCCTTAGATAAGGTGGCTGCATCCATTTTACTTTTTTTTTGCCAGAAATGCAGTGTCCTTGTCACTTCCTGTGAGCTGTACTCAAGAAAATCTTCCTTCCTAGATTTCTTTTGTAAACTTCCAATTGCCTTGCCCTTAATATAATGAAGAGATAAGGGCATATTTGAAGTACATATCAGGACAGCAGCCTAGGGTGACAATCATGGCTCCCTGCAGAGATACAGTGAAGGATGCCACCCTGGGACAATAAGTGTGTTATTTTCCAGGAATGCCTAATGAAAATAAAGCAAAATAAGCTGTAAAAAAGAAAATGAATGCAGCCACCACACCAAGGATTGTAATCTACAATATATTATATTTTTGGTTTGGGGTTTAAAGCAGAATAGCATTTGTTGTTTGAAATATTTATCACAGCCTGTGTTCTGTGCTCTCGCCACAGTTCTTCTCAGGAACTCCTCTGCAGAAAGAAGTTCCTACTACCTTGAACATTCTCTCAGTTTAGCATTTCCACCAGATGAGAGCTATCCTGCTCATACATGCAGATATGGGTATACGTATCTGCACCACACTGGGAGTCAGCCTGTGCACTGTGGACCTGTCTAAGAAACCAATTTAACAACAGCAATGTCAGTGAGTCCACTGGGCACAGTTCTTTCTACATTCTCTCTAATCCCCCCCCCCCCCGCCGGAGTCCCCTCTCCCTTCAGTGAACCTTAGCTCCTTACAAAAAACAGCTGATAAAAACATAGGGTTGTTCCACAATTTTCTGTTGGAGATAAGGTTTAGCTCACCACTAAGCACATTTGTCTTAGAATGCCTTTTCCTAAGTTTGATCCTCACTTTATGGGTCCCTTTACTGTGTTAGCTGAAAATAACTGTGCTATCTATAAACCAAAATTGCCTCCATATCTTCAGATTATTATTATTATTATTATTATACGAGATTTATATAGCGCCAACAGTTTACTCAGCGCTTTACAATGTATAAGGGGGACAACACAATTACAGTACAGTTCAATACAAAAGGTACAGGAGGGCCCTGCTCGTAGAGCTTACATTCTAAAGGGAGGGGGTGGTGGTACAAAAGGTAATAGCTGCAAAGAATGATTTGATGGGGGTGGCTCAGGGACAGTTATGTGGGTGTGGGATAGGCTTCCCTGAATAAATGAGTTTTCAAGGATCTCCTAAAGGTGGACAGGGTAGGGGCTGATCGGACATACTGGGGCAGGGAATTCCAGAGGATGGGAGAGGCTCTGGAGAAGTCCTGAAGGCGAGCATGGGAGGAGGTAACAAGGGAGCTAGAGAGCAGGAGGTCCTGGGAGGAGCGAAGGGGGCGATTTGGGCGATATCTGCAGATGAGGTTGGTGATGTAGGTGGGGGCGATGTTGTGAATGGCCTTGTATGTTATGGTTAGCATTTTGAATTTTACACGGTGGGGTAGGGGAAGCCAGTGAAGGGATTGGCAGAGAGGAGCAGCAGTCACGGATCGATTAGTGAGGTGTATTAGTCTAGCACAATATGTTTAATTTTTTTTTTAGTAATCAGCTGTTATTCCTGCACCTCCACACCTTAAGGTAGATACTGAATAGGAAAATGAAGTGCAATACATATTGAACTCTAAAGAATACACAGTTCAACTTCAGCATCTGGTACTTTAGAAGGTGCATTTCCCTGAGAAACATTTTCAGGATCCACTTAAGGATCTCAATGCTGCACAATTGTCAAACATTTCCAAAGCTGACTCCCCAATAAACTAGTGGGGAAGGGCCCTAATTGGGGAAGGGGTAAGTCTCTTTGGACCCTGTGTTGGTGTTTCCAGTTGTCCTTGCTGCTTTAAAACCTCTGTTAAAGGTGGGTCTTTACACAATCAACCTGTTCCTCTCTTGGTCTCAATGGGGTTGATTCAAAAATGGAAAATAGGTTGTTTGCTTTGCTCAGAAAGTTGAACCTTGCAAGGGAATTTGTCCCAGAGCTTAGTGATTGTGGTGAAGTTTTAATTTGACTGCCTCCCCCAGCTCATCGCCAGGAATTCCTGCTGAGGTTTTCGGATGTAATCAGTGTCGGGCCCATTCGTAGGTGTGAATATGGCTTTACAAGTATTACTGCAATAGAAAGTCCTTAGCTACAAAGTGCCCTTAATTACAGCTACAGGTAAATTAAAAAAGGTAATAACCCCTATTCAATTTCAGAGATAACTACTGTATACAATCACCCATGGTACTGATATGTGAGTAATGTAAAATTGTACTTGGGGTGTTTTAAACATACAGTGTACTGACAGATTTTTTTGATGTATCATAAGGATCTGTATTTTGTTGACAGCTCTGTGTTGGTTACTTTTTAAAACAATTTTAAAACAATATTGTTATACCTCTGGGGTTCTATTACATATAGGGACAGTGTATGTTATGAGAAGATGGTTCCCATAAGTTTTTCTTTGAATTTTTTAATGGTATATTGCTAAGTATACTGTGCATTTCATGTTGTCAGTTTAAGTCTTCAAAGCAGTTTTATTCTTATATTACCACTTTACCACATTGTGTAGTCTGTAGATCCAGGTATTCTAAACATGTTGTTGTTACATAACATTATCACAGATTTATGCTTCAGTATTTTCAGTAGGCACAAGTGTTTGTTTTTTTCATCTTAACATTTTTAAGCTTACACTGTTTTATTAGTCAAAAATAGAAAGTTGTTTCCTGTCACTCCACTTTGTAGATCAATGATCTGTGAAGAGAATTTTAAAGGTGTCAGTATCAGTAAATGACAGTGTTTTGGCTTGGAACAGTTCTAGAACAGCATGAACAGCAAATTATTTCAGTCTTAAAAAAAGGTATAAAGAATGTTTGAAAAAAATGGAAATAGTAGCTAAACAAGTAAAGGGAACACAATAGTCTACCTTTTGCTATGCTACTATGCATTCAGTATTTCCAAAAATTTGTCTAAACTTAGAATAAAATGATGATGTGCCAAATTGTTGTATGCTTTCAATGTCTTTCAATTCAAAACTACTTGCGTATGTGTTGCCAGAACAAAAAAAATGAACCTTTCCAAAGGACCTGTTTTTATCTAATGTAATTCTAGTGACTACAGACTGCGGCAGTTGCCTCAAATTTAAACAAATATATTTTCCACCTTTCATTGGCACCTGGCAGACATCACTACATAAAATGTATTCCAACAGTTGTTTGTTGCACCAGCTGATTTGGAAAGTAAGAGAAGGATGTTGATATCCAAACGGATTGGATTACATTAGTCGTAATGGGCGAGACCTCGTTCAAAATTGTCAAAATGATTTTACTTCTCTATTACAAATTAGAAAAAAGCATTCACCCCTACCTTTAAAATGCACCTGTGGCTAGACAATGGACTTTAACTTTTTTAAAATATCCTCACCAAACAGCAAAATAGCTTTTACTAAAACAAGCCCTCACTGACCTATCTAACTGCATGTACTGTGAAGTAATTTATCCATGAATATCCTTAACAATCACAACAGAGGCTCTGAGGTGAGGTTTCAGTCAGCTAAGAAACAACCACAGTCAGGCCCGGACTGGCCATAGGGCAGACCGGGCATGTGCCCGGTGGGTCGGGGCCGTCAGCTCCATAGCATGTTGCTGTTCAGGCTGCACAGCGGGAGGTAAGCGGCGACCGCGGCCTGAACATGGTTAACACAGAGCGTGTCCACCGCTCGCCGCTACCAATATGCGGCCATGCCTTCTCCGGCGGAACTTTCGGCTGCATGGGCTGAGCTGTGTGTCTTTCTCACACACTCAGCCTCAGAGCCACGCTGATAGTTCCGCTCTCTGCTCCCAGGGACTGCTCCTCCTCCAGCCAAGGTGTCCGCATGGTGGGTAGGGGGGAGGGCTGCTGTCAGGACGTTTTCCCCCCTCCCCTTCTCTTGTCGGCAACACATGTAAGGGGAAAGCTTCCTGCCTATTGTTCCTCCCTCACCATTGGCCACAACAGAGGGCCAATCAGAGAACTAGAGGGGCATCATGGGAAATGTAGTCCCAGAGATAGGTGGCCCAATTGTTTTCAACAGGGAGCTGACTACACTCCCCAGCATGCACTCTGCTGGGGGGGGGAGGGAAAACCTGGAAACAAGCTGAGAAGTGCCTATAGCAGCTACTACAGGAGACATAAAAAACGAAAGAGAGGACTGTGCTGGGGGAACTAATAGACCCAGCACCACCAGAGAGAGCCACGCTGTACCCTCACCACCAGAGAGAGAGCCACGCTGTACCTGCACCACTAGAGAGAGCCACGCTGTACCTGCACCACCAGAGAAAGAGCCACGCTGTACCCCCACCACCAGAGAGAGCCACGCTGTACCTGCACCACCAGAGAGAGAGCCACACTGTACCCGCACCACCAGAGAGAGCCACGCTGTACCTGCACCATCAGAGAGAGCCACGCTGTACCCACACCACCAGAGAGAGAGCCACACTGTGCCGCACCACCAGACAGAGAGCCACGCTGTACCCCACCACCAGAGAGCCACGCTGTACCCGCACCACCAGAGAGCCACACTGTACCCGCACCACCAGAAAGAGCCATGCTGCACCCGCACCACCAGAAAGAGGCAAGCTGTACCCGCACAACCAGAGCCACGCTGTATCCGCACCACCAGAGAGCCACGCTGTATCCACGTCACCAGATAGCCACGCTGTACCCACACCACCAGAGAGCCATGCTGTTCCCACACCACCAGGGAGCCATGCTGTACCTGCACCACCAGAAAGAGCCATGCTGTACCCGCACCACCAGAAAGAGCCAAGCTGTACCTGCACCACCAGAGAGAGAGCCATGCTGTACCGCACCACCAGAGAGCCACACTGTACCCGCACCACCAGAGAGTGCCACGCTGTACCGCACCACCAGAGAGAGTCACGCTGTACCGCACCACCAAAAAGAGAGCAGGTCAGTATCACTGGGCAGTGTGGGCACAATAGGAAACAGACAGTACTAGCATTGTATGGCCTCAATAGGACTGGGACACTGTAATATAAAGGAGACTGCACTGTAAAGGGGCACTGTAATCATTGCAGTGCCCCTTTACAGCACAGTTCCCTTTATATCACCGTGTCCCTGCACATTACAGTGTGGAGGACCCACACCAGCCACCCCCGCGAATGTCTACCAACCGTCGCCCTCCCCGGTCCCTGGAGAAGTTGGCTGCTCAGTCTAAAATGCCCGGGCCTATTTTTTGTCCCAGTCCGGGCCTGCCCACAGTATATTTACATTAAAGGGGTAGAAGACTGCCAAGTTTTTGCTGTTCATGAAGTGCTATTACTGTAGTTAGCACTTTTGCAAGTGACATGAGCTATCACTGTATTGTTTATTTAAGTACAATTGACTCAATCTTGCTTGCAAAGTTGCAATGTCTTTGTGTCCTGCAATAAAGCACACACTCAAATTTCCCTCTGTCCCTCTTGCCCTCACTTCTTAGGGTTTTAGTTTTGCAACTGTTAGGCATTACTGATGACATATGAAATATGACATTATTCTATTCGCTAGTTTTGAATAACATCTCACACCACCCCCTTTCCTTATCTTCAGTATAAAATAAAATGTAATACTTTTGTCAGAATGGATACTTTAAACACAGAGCATGTGTCGTGTGAATCTGTTCCTGCATATGCAATGTTTATTTTTATTTTCTGTGTCTCAACCAGAAATTTCCCCCACAGTCTTGGTGAGTGAAGTAACCAGGACTGGCAGGGTCTCCAGATGGAATCACGTATCGGGTGCACTCTGTGGGCATTGTGTCCTCCAGACACGATCACAGCTCCCCAATAATCACAGCTGATCATATGTAAACAAACTTGCTGTTTATCGACAGTCCTTTGCTCACACGCTGTGTCTACAGTCAAGTCCATAAATATTGGGACATCAACACAATTCTAATCTTTTTGGCTCTATACACCACCACAATGGATTTGAAATGAAACGAACAAGATGTGCTTTAACTGCAGACTTTCAGCTTTAATTTGAGGGTATTTACATCCAGATCAGGTGAACGGTGTAGGAATTACAACAGTTTGTATATGTGCCTCCCACTTTTTAAGGGACCAAAAGTAATGAAACAAGCTGTTCCATGGCCAGGTGTGTGTTATTTCCTCATTATCCCATTTACAAGGTTCAGATAAAAGGTTCAGAGTTCATTTCAAGTGTGCAATTTGCATTTGGAATCTGTTGCTGGCAACTCTCAATATGAGGTCCAAAAAGCTGTCACTATCAGTGAAGCAAGCCATCATTAGGCTGAAAAAACAAAACAAACCCATCAGAGAGATAGCAAAAACTTTAGGTGTGGCCAAATCAACTGTTTGGAACATCCTTAAAAAGAAAGAACGCACTGTGAGCTCAGCAACACCAAAAGACCCGGAAGAAAATGGAAAACAACAGTGGTGGATGACCGAAGAATTCTTTCGCTGGTGAAGAAAACACCCTTCTCAACAATTGGCCAGATCAAGAACACTCTCCAGGAGGTAAGTGTATGTGTGTCAAAGTCAACAATGAAGAGAAGACTTCACCAGAGTGAATACAGAGGGTTCACCACAAGATGTAAACCATTGGTGAGCCTCAAAAACAGGAAGGCCAGATTAGAGTTTGCCAAACAACATCTAAAAAAGCCTTCACAGTTCTCGAACAACATCCTATGGACAGATGAGACCAAGATCAACTTGTACCAGAGTCATGGGAAGAGAAGAGTATGGAGAAGGAAAGGAACTGCTCATGATCCAAAGCACACAACCTCATCAGTGAAGCATGGTGGTGGTAGTGTCATGGCGTGGGCATGTATGGCTGCCAATAGAACTGGTTCTCTTGTATTTTTTTCATGATGTGACTGCTGACAAAAGCAGCAGGATGAATTCTGAAGTGTTTCGGGCAATATTATCTGCTCATATTCAGCAAAATGCTTCAGAACTCATTGGACGACGCTTCACAGTGCAGATGGACAATGACCCGAAGCATACTGCGAAAGCAACCAAAGAGTTTTTTAAGGGAAATTGTGGAATGTTATGTCAATCATCTGACCTGAATCCGATTTAGCATGCATTTCACTTACTGAAGACAAAACTGAAGGGAAAATGCCCCAAGAACAAGCAGGAACTGAAGACAGTTGCAGTAGAGGCCTGGCAGAGCATCACCAGGGATGAAACCCAGTGTCTGGGGATGTCTATGCATTCCAAACTTCAGGCTGTAATTGACTGCAAAGGATTTGCAACCAAGTATTAAAAAGTGAAAGTTTGATGGATGATTGTTAATCTGTCCCATTACTTTTGGTCCCTTAAAAAGTGAGTGGCACATATACAAACTATTGTAATTCCTACACCCTTCACCTGATTTGGATGTAAATACCCTCAAATTAAAGCTGAAAGTCTGCAGTTAAAGCACATCTTATTTGTTTCATTTCAAAATCCATCGTGATGGTGTAAAGAGCGAAAAATATTATAATTGTGTCGATGTCCCAATATTTATGGACCTGGCTGCATGTGAGAAAGGGAATGCCAATAACCAGCAAGGCTGTTAGCAGTGTCCTGATTATCAGTGCAGCCCCATCAGTGCCAAACAGTGCCTATTAGTGCAGCTTATCAGTGCCCAGTGCTGATGGAGTCTGTTGGTGTCCCTTGAGGGACCCCTGCTGGGGAGGGATTTTGTCTCAGGCCAGAGCTCTGGTGGCTAGCATGGAAGGATCCTACCACAGGAGGCAGTTTGCGGAAACCATTCCAGCAGAGAGAGCAAGGAGAGAAAGAGTGAGTAGATCAGCATGGTGCAGGGAGAGACAGGGGGAGAGACTGTAAGCTGTAGCAGGTCTCTCTTGAAGACAGCGGTGTGCTAAGTCTTCATCCAACCTTGCCCTGGGAAATCTCAAGTGTGTTAGTAGGGCAGGGCTGATGCAGAATGTCAGTCAGGAGGACTGGGAAGAATAAGCAGCCAGGTGGGCTGGTAGTAGCCAGGTGGACTAGCATTTCTGCAAGCAGTAGAACTGGGATCAGTTTTAACAGAGAAACAGAAGGTGTTGCAAGATGCAGTTCACTCTGCATGTGCTAATTTTCATGGGAGTTCCTAGCCTGTAAGGGGTATTTGCTAAACTAACATAGAGACTGTTGACTTTACTATTTATTTTAGAGGCAAGACGGTATAGGCACAAGTAGAGAAGAGAAGAGAAAAAAAGACTGGCCAGTCATTATGGGCAATAAATTAAGTAAGGGAATAAAGGGTAAGAGACCCTCAGAAAATGCCCACCGCAAGATGAGCGCTAGAGCATATATGAAACGAAAGTACGGTTCTGTCTATACTGAGCCCCTAGATAAATGGGTAGAATGGACAAAAGGAACGCTAAACCTTTAAAATCTGAAGGGACTTTTGATTTTCAAAGCATGGAACATTTTTCTGCATGATTATGACTCCCTACTGTGCAATGAAGGAACATGGAGAATAGCTTGCACATGGGAGACAGAAGCTAAATTAGCAAATTAAACTGGCCTGATGGAAATGTTTAATAAAAGTACTGCCCAAATGTATTATGTGTGGCCAGAAAACTCTGTAGAGGAGCCCCCCTCCCCCCAGCTTATGTGACTGCCAGTTTGGCTTTAAGAGGTTCATCCAAAAACGTAGGGAAGAACCAGATTACATACAACACACAAAAGATGAGCTGCACAATATTGTACAGAGCAGAGGTTTGACAGCCCCATATCAATCTACTAAAAGGAATTTGTCTTGTATCCTAGAAACAGATAATTGGCATAAATGAAAAGGCATATATGCAAAATTAGACCATTCTGAACTTAAAGTGGCTGTAAAGGTACAAGGTTTTTTTTTTACCTTCATGCATTCTATACATGTAGGTAAAAAACCTTCTGTGTGAAGCAGATCCCCCAGCCCCCCTAATACTTACCTGAGCCCCCACTCGATCCAGTGATGTCCACGAGAGCCTTGCCTCTCCAGGGACTCACACTCCTGTTTGGCTTTTGGAAGCAGTGGGAGCCATCAGCTCCAGCTGCTGTTAATCACAGCCAGTGAGCCAATAAGGAGATGGAGGGGGTGGGGCCAAACACAGCTCCATATGTTAATGGACACACAGAGTCAGGAGCGTGCCTGCTTTGGTGCCCCCAGAGCAAGCTGCTTGCTGTGGGGGGCAGCCTGCAGGAGGGAGGAGCCAGGAGTGCCTGCAAGGGACCTGAGAAGAGAAGGAACTGGGCTGCTCTGTGCAAAACCACTGCACAGAGCAGGTATGTATAACATGTTTGTTATTAAAAAAAACAAAAACTTTACAATCACTTCGGCTCTGGCCAAAGAAAGAGCCGGAATTTCGGGGGAAACCTCAATTTTCAAATTCTGGCAGCAAGATTAAGTTAAAAGTAAGGGAGAAGACCCCTTCTGCCCCCATTGTCACAGAGCAACCTGTTTAAGTTTATCCTGTCAGAACCCAAATAGTTTTTGAAGTAAATAACTCTGCAAGTAAGTCTCAAGTTAAATGTCATGCAATGCAATATTTCTACCAGCCCACAGGCAATCAAATAGACTAGACTGCTTTTTTAGACTGTTTGGCTAGTGATCAGGGACACTGGCTAGTTGCTATGATGACACTGTATGCCGATGCAGCCAGCCAATGTCTCTGACCCCTAGCCACACCAGTCCCAGTGTCACCAAACCAGTGCAATATCCCTGATCATCACCACTCCAGTACAGTGTTACCATACTAGTGAAGCTAGTGACAATGTCCATGATCAATGTCACCAGTGTTGCCAGACCAGTGTATTGAGGAACATTGTTCCTGATTGCCTCCACATCAGATCAGTGCAGTCAGCAATAGTGTTCATGATAACCACCACACCAGGCTCAGTGTCACCTGACTAGTGTAAGCCATCAACTGTGTTCCTGATTGCCACCACACAAATCTCAGTGTCACCAGATCAATGTAAGCCAGCAACAGTGTCCCTAATCACCACCACACACTTATGCCGCGTACAGACAATCAGAATTTCCGACAACCAAGTCGTGGATTTTTTCCCGACCGATGTTGGCTCAAACTTGTCTTGCATACACACGGTTGTACAAATGTTGTCGGAAATTCGCTTTGCCAAGAATGCGCTGACGTACAACATGTACGACGGCACTATAAAGAGGAAATTCAATAGCCAGTGTGCCACCCTTTGTGCTCCTTCTGCTAATCTCGTGTTAGTAGAAGTTTGGTGAGAGACGATTTGCGCTTTTCAGCCTCATGCTTTTCAGATTGTTACTGCTCTTCAGTTTGTGCTTGTGCGTTTCTGCATTTCAGTACATTCTATTTAATAGTTTGTATCTGTTTTCCAGTGGGTTCTTGTCCACTCGTTTCTGATTTTCAGATAATTTTTCTCAGTTTCTTTCTGATTTTCAGTGCGTTCTGTTAGTTCGTTCTGACCAGCTGAACATTTTGAAGCCATGTTGCGGGTACGTACTCATCGTAGACTTCGTGCTGTGCAGGGGCTTGGTGTTGGGATTCTTACTTTGACCCAAGCACAGTCCATGAACAGGGGGAGGAGGAGTCCATGGACGAAGAATTGGTTGCTCCAGCATGACCAATTCTCTTACATGCCTTTGCTGTGGGAGATCCAGGAGAATAATCCTGATGATTTCAGGAATTATCTCCGGATGACGGACCCCATTTTTCACCATCTGTTGGCTTTGCTGTCCCCTTATATTACCAAGCAGGACAACTACATGCAGCAAGCCATCACTCCCGAGCAGAGGCTCGTCGCCACCTTGCGGTACTTGGCGACGGGAAAAAGTCTGCAGGATATTAAGTTCACGACTGGGATCTCCCCCTAGGCTCTGGGGATCATTATTCCAGAGACCTGTTCTGCCATCATTCAGGTCCTGCAGAAAGACTATATTAAGGTAAGTTTTCTCCTTTAACATCACATTATATATATTTAATGTTTGCTAATGTATTGTTTTTATTTCATCATTCCATAATTACCATGATTGTAATATGCTGTGAATGTCCTCTTTGTCCTCATTCATGCTGGAAGCTTTTAATGCTCCTTTTTTGTCCTACATGCATATTTGCCTTCACTAACCTCCCCAGCATGCTATCCTGGGCCCATACACACCTAGCCTAGTCACTTAACAATGTATTTTGTCAGCTCTTTTGTAGTGCTTACCCTAAACACCCCTGAAAATGTGTTTAAATGTTATTAAAATATATAAAAAACACTTTTTTCCTCAGTGTAGGCCAATACGTATTCTTCTACATATTTTTGGTAAAAAAAATCGCAATAAGCGTTTATTGATTGGTTTGTGCAAAAGTTATAGCATCTACAAAATAGTTTTATGGCATTTTTATTGATATTTTTTTTTTACTAGTAATGGTGTTGATCAGCGATTTTTATCATGACTGCAACATTATGGCGGACACATCGGACAATTTTGACACATTTTTGGGACTATTGGCATTAATACAGCAATCAATGCTATAAAATTGCATTGATTACTGTAAAAATGTCACTGGCAGTGTAGGGGTTAACCACTAGGTTGCACTGTAGGGGTTAGGTGTGTCCTAGGGAGTGATTCTAACTGTGGGGGGAGGGGCTGTGTGTGACACATCACTGATCTCCGCTCCAGATTACAGGGAGCGTGATCATTGTCAGTGTCGTTAGGCAGAACGGGAAGATCCTTGTTTACATTAGCATCTCCCCGTTCTTCCTCACCATGAAACGATCGTGGGTATGCCTGCGGACATCGAGTCCGCGGGACCCGCCATCACGGTCACTGAGCTCCCGGCCCACGAGCCGCCTCTTAAAGGACAACGTACAGGTACGGTAATCTGCCTGTACGTGCCCTTCTGCCGCAGTATATCTGCGTGAGGCGGTCGGGAAGCTGTTAATGATAAAAAGAATCATCCTTTTCAGCACCATGAATTCATTGTTTTGAGTCCCTAAAATGGTCTGATTCGAGACAATTTTAGAGCACTGTGGGGGTTATTTACTAAAGGCAAATCCACTTTGCGCTATGAGTGCACTGCAAGTGCACTTCAAAGTGCAGTAAAACTTGTAGTGAAAAGTGGATTTGCTTTTAGTAAATACCCCCATTGTCACTGTAAACTACAACAACTTACTCCAAAAACTGGTATTGAGCATTGAAATAAGAAGCCACACATTGGTGAGTATAAAACATTTTACTCTGTGCATATTCACATGTGCGTTAGAAAAGGGTTTTTGAACAAACCAACATCTTTGGTGTATAACATTTTTATGATTGACATTAGAAATATCCTTTTTTTGGTTAAACAGGCATGTTTAAAACCATAATAACGTACACAACTCAGGAACTTACAAAGTTCAACTTTGAAAAAGTGAAGGCAATATCAGAAATGAGTATGCTAAAACTGTGTTGATCTTGCCTTCATCAGATGGGGTGATGTCACCCCTGTAAAAGGCAAATTTTGAAGATGCTCACAAATTGGGAGTCAAATGTAGATTTCACTCCTGATCCCATGCCTAATGTCAACATGTGCTAGCTCCCATCATGGGGGATCAATGGAGCTGGAGGCTCTTTACTGAGATCTGTATAGTGGTGTGTCAGACTAACACACCGCACCACCAATTGCCACGATGCGCGCCCCCACGGGCACGCGGCAGCTGTTATCCTGCAGGGCATCATATGACGCCCAGTCAGGATAACAGAACCACCGCCCGGGAAGTGGTTAACTTAGGGGAATCAGTGGCCTATACTGCTTATAGATTGAAGCCTATATTGGAAAAAGATTAAGAGAGTTTAGCCTAGGGTTTGTCTTGTGTTGTGTCTAGCAGAGAATATGGATAAATTCAATGACCATGACTTCCTCCCCAACTTCATTGATAAGTACAGAGAGCTGCCATGTCTGTGGCAAGTGAAACACCCTTTTATAATAACAAACTAAAGAGGAAGACAGCGCTTGATCAACTTGAAATTGGTGAAACCGGTGATTCCCACGGCAGACATCACCTATTTGAAGGCCAAAATTGGTGGCATGAGGAGCACATATAATAGGGAGCGCAAAAAGGTCCAGAATTTCATGAGATCTGGAGCAGCAGCAGATGACGTTTATGCCCCCAGGCTCTGGTACTACTACAGACTGCAGTTTCTGTCAGTAGACATGTGCATTTCATTTCATTCCGAATTGAAATTCGGACAAATTTTTCGTTATTCGGAAATTGTATGCATCCGAATTTCCGAATTACAAAAGTAACAACTATAAACGAATCCGAAAAAAAAAAAACGAACAAATTCGAAAACAAATTTGAATCGAATTCGAAAAAAATAGAAAACGATTTTCTAAAAAAATGCAATAGAACAGAATATAAAATAATAAAAGAATAGAATATATATATATATATATATATATATATATATATATATATATATATATATATATACACTATACTGTTTTATTATTATATATAATATTTATAAAATATTTTTTTATTATTCTGTTCTATTGTTTTTCTATGCTTTTCTTTTCTATTATTTTCTATTCTATAATAGTCTTTTCTATTCAAATTCATTCTATACGAAATTTGAATTTCGGAACAGACTAGAAAAACAATAGAACAGAATAGAATAAAATATAATATATATATATATATTAAATTTTTTTCTATTCTGTTCTATTGTTTTTCTATGCTATTCTTTTTTATTATTTTCTATTCTAATCTTTACTATTCAAATTTGATTGCAGTCTATATGAAATTCGAATTTCGGAAGATGTTATATATATATATATATATATATATATATATATATATATATATATATATATATATATATATATATATAATATTATTATATTTTTTTCTTTTCTGTTCCATTGTTTTCTATGCTATTCTTTTCTATTCTATTCTAAACTTTTCTATTCGAATTTGAATTCATTCTATACGAAATTCAAATTGCGGAAGATGGCTTCTGAAATTCGAATTTCGTAGAAAAAGATTGGAATAGAAAATAATAGAAAAGAATAGACTAGAAATACGATATAACAGAACAGAATAAAATATATATACATATACCGTATTTATCGGCGTATAACACATGTCAGCGTGTAACACACACCCCAAGTTTAGGAGAGAATTTTAGGGAAAAAACTTTTAGGAGGGAAGTTTAAGGAAAAAAAACTTACATTAAAATGCCCATCAATGCAGCCTCATCAGTGTTCATCTGCAGCCTTGTTAGTGTCATTGCAGCCTTTTCAGTGTCAGTGTAGCCTTGACCCAGTGTCCATTGCAGCCTTGTCAGTGCAGCTTTGCCCCAGTGCAGTCTTGTCAGTGCAGCTTTGCCCCAGTGCAGTCTTGTCAGTGCAGATTTGCCCCAGTGCAGCCTTGTCAGTGCAGCCTTGTCAGTGTAGCTTTGGCCCAGTGCAGCTTTGCCCCAGTGCAGCTTTGCCCCAGTGGTCAGTGCAGCCTTGCCCCCAGGGAGGGACTCGGCGGAGCTGAACGAACAGCGCCGAGATACACATAGTCGAGTGTATTTGGCTCTTTCCGGCGCCGTTCACAGTCCTGCCCAGTCCTGCCCTATGATGGACATAACACAGGTCCAATGGGACTGGGCGTGACTGTGAGCGGCGCCGGAAAGAGCCGAATACACTGGACTATGTGTATCTCGGCTCCGAGCAGTCACTGTGATTTCGGCGGCACTCGTTCAGCTCCGCCGAGTCTCTCCGAACTCCGCGGCGCCATATTTAAAACAACACGCTATGTGAATGTCGGCGGCGATCACCGCCGATAGATCACAATTAGCGGGGATCGGCGTATAACACGCACCCACGATTTTCCCCTGATTTTAAGGGGGAAAAAGTGCGTGTTAAATGCTGAAAAATATGGTATATATATATATATATATATATATATATATTCTATTCTGTTCTATTGTTTTTCTAGTCTATTCTTTTCTACTCTATTCTAATCTTTTCTGTTCAAATTCAAATACATTTTATATGAAATTTGATGGTTTTTATAGATAGATCTATATATATATATATATATATATATATATATATATATATCTATAGATCTATAGATAGATCTATAGATATATCTATAGATCTATATATAATATTATTTTCTATTCTGTTCTATTGTTTTTCTATTATTTTCTATTCTATTCTAATCTTTTCTATTTGAATTCGAATTCATTCTATACGAAATTAGAATTTCGGAAAATGGTTATCTAGAAATAGAATGAAATAGAATAAAATCTAATTCTAATAGAAAAGACTAGAACAAAAAAAAACAATAGAACAGAGTAGACAAAATATAACATCTCTTGTTTTTCTAGTCTATTCTTTTCTATTATTTTCTATTCTAATCTTTTCTATTCAAATTTGAATTCATTCTATACGAAATTCGAATTTCAGAAGCCGTCTTCAAAATTTGAATTTCGTATAGAATGAATTCAAATTTGAATAGAAAAGTTTAGAATAGAATAGAAAAGAATAGCATAGAATAGAAAAAATATATTATATATATATATATATATATATATATATATATATATATATATATATATATATATATACCCTGTTTCCCTGAAAATAAGACCTAGCGTGATTAACGGTGATGGCTGCAATATAAGCCCTACCCCCCAAATAAGCCCTACCCTGTTTCCCCGAAAATAAGCCCTACCCTGAAAACAAGACCTACAAGGACTTTAACTAGGGCTTATTTGGGGGGTAGGGCTTATATTGCAGCCATCATCGACAATCACACTAGGTCTTATTTTCAGGGAAACAGGGTATATATATATATATATATATATATATATATATATATATATATATATATATATATATATATATTATATATATATGTAGCATTAACTCTCGGTGAAGCTGCTGGTTTAAGCGGGCTGTTACCTTCACTCTCGATACCTCTGTTTCACTGGGTCTAGGGTTCCATTGAGTTTACCTCTGGATGATATAAACACCAACACTTGAGTACGTTTTCAATGCTTTATTGAACCAAGTAACGAAGGAAGTAGCAGGAAAGAGGCAGGAGGAAAACTGCAGGGAAGCTCAAATACCTTTCTTTAGGTTTCTTTAGAACATACTTTAAAGTTGAATACTGTAATTGAATGCGATCCCCTTTTGTGGGACACGATCTTTGCTCGCCTGGACAGGCCTCTCTCACTTGCCTAGCAGCCAGTACGTAGCACGAACAAAAGTCTCTGCCACAGACTTGCTTGAAGTAAACCCGTACGATCCTCTGCCACAGGATGTACTGGTTCACGATGAATGTCAGACACAGTACTTGGACCTTTAAGCCAACTCGGCAGTACCATGCAATAAGACTACTTCAGGATACGTCCTCCAACCGAGTCACCAGGCCCCTCTCCAGACCAGCACTCTGCATGATCCTTCCCTGACGGGTCCTCCCCTGGGATCTTCTCGGTTGTCCAGCTTCTTCACTCTGGATAGACAGCTCAGAACCATTCCTCAGCTGCTGTGGTAGGCCCCAGACAGGCTTCTGGGCAGCGATGCGGGCCTCCGGAACGGAGGACCACGAGGTGGTACTCTAACACATACTTGTCGGCCAGGAGGGCCAGCAGGTGGCTGAAAACAAACCCCTAAACATGGCATCTGTCCCATAAATACCCTCTCCCAGAATGCAACTCGGAGGACCACCTCCACCAAGTTGACTCCGGGACAGAGGAGCGCTCATCCGCTTTAACACGTTGCTTTTCCAACACCCGCCAATGGTGACAACGACACCCACCGGCACAATGTGGAACCACACGCAACATCAGCCAAGCTGGAACAGAGGCAAATCTAACTTCCTATAACGAGCAATTCACTAAATTTACCTATCAAATGGTAGATCATAAATCTACCAGCGCTACATATATATATATATATAAAACATCTTCCGAAATTCGAATTTCATATAGACTGAAATCAAATTTGAATAGAAAAGATTAGGATAGAATAGAAAATAATAGAAAAGAATAGCATAGAAAAACAATAAAACAGAATAGAAAAAAATATAATATATATTGTTTTTCTATGCTATTCTTTTCTATTATTTTCTATTCTATTCTAATCTTTTCTATTCAAATTTTATTTCAGTCTATATGAAATTCAAACTTCGGAAGATGTTTTATATATATATATATATATATATATATATATATATATATATATATATATATATATGTAGCGCTGGTAAATTTTTAATCTACCGCTGATAGGTAAATCTTGCGGGTTACTTGTTAGGTGAAGTTAGACTTGCCTCTGTCCCAGTTTGGCTGAGTTGCGTGTAGTTCCACACTGTGCCGGTGCATGTCGTTGTCACCATGGGCTGGTGTTGGAAAGGCAACGTGTTGAAGCATATTAGTGCTCCTCTGTCCCGGAGACAACTCGGTGGAGGTGGTCCTCCGAGTTGCATTCTGGGAGAGGGTATTTATGGGACAGATGCCATGTTTAGGGGTTTTTTTTCAGCCACCTGCTGGCGCTCCTGGCCAACAGGTATGCGTTAAGAGTACCACTTTGTGGTCCTCCGTTCCGGAGGCCCACGTCAGTGCGGCGTGTGGGTGGGCCCAGAAGCCTGTCTGGGGCCTACCACAGCAGCAGAGGAATGCTCCTGAGCTGTCTACCCTGAGTTAAGAAGCTGGACAACCGAGAAGATCCCAGGGGAGGACCCGTCATGGAAGGATCATGCAGAGTGCTGGTCTGGAGAGGGGCCTGGTGACTCGGTTGGAGGACGTGTCCTGAAGCAATCTTGAAGCAAGATTGTTCTAAAGAATGCTAAGGAAAGGTATTTGAGCTTCCCTGCAACTTTCCTTCTGCCTCTTTCCTGCTACTTCCATTATTACTTGTTCATTAAAGCATTGGAAAATATACTCAAGTGTTTGGTGTCTACATCGTCCAGAGGTAAACTCAACGGGACCCTAGACCCGGTGCCAGTGAAACAGAGGTATCGAGAGTGAAGGTAACAGCCAGCTTTAAACCAGCAGCTCCACCGAGAGTTAGTGCTACATATATATATATAGATATATATATCTATATATATATATATATAGATATATATCTATAGATATATATCTATATATATATATATATATATATATAGATATATATATATATCTATAGATATATATATATATATCTATAGATATATATCTATAGATATATATCTATATATATATATATATTGATATATATATATATATATTATATTTTTTTCTATTCTGTTCCATTGTTTTTCTATGCTATTATTTTCTATTCTATTCTAAACATTTCTGTTCGAATTTTAATTCATTCTATACGAAATTCGAATTTCGTAAGATGGCTTCTGAAATTCGAATTTCGTATAGAATGAGTTCGAATTTGAATAGAAAAGGTTAGAATAGAAAATAGAAAAGAATAGACCAGAAAAACAATGGAACAGAACAGAATAAAATATAATATATTCTGTTCTATTGCTTTTCTAGTCTATTCTTTTCTACTCTATTCTAATCTTTTCTATTCAAATTCATTTTATACGAAATTCAAATTTCGGAAGATGATTATATATATATATATATATATATATATATATATATATATATTTATGGTTGGAGCCCTATGTCCGATATGGACATAGATAACATTTATAGTTAAGATAAGACTTACCATCGGAAATAGACCTGGAAGTGTGGACTTACCATATGAAATGGACCTGAAAGTGTGCCTTGGTCTAATGGCCGGTATGCCAAAATAAGGGGGCAAAAACATTCAGGTAGGGGTATAATATTTGATTGGTTTTCAGTTATTCATTGAGCCAATTTGGAGAATGCCTGTGCCATCTCTACTTGAGGATTGGGGATATACTGGGCGAAGCAGGCTGATTTCCACCTGCCTAGTCTTTTGATGACGTGGTCTGGGACCCCATGGCGGGATGCTGCGGAGGCTGCTCCGATACGAAAGGAGTGTCCGGAGTACTGACTGGGGTTAAGGTGAAGATTGCGGAGAAGTATCCTTATGTGTTTTACAAACTGACAGGCGCTTAAGGGTTTAACTGGGAATGGTAGAAGAGGACTGGTGTCCGGTTGTTCAGGCAGGAGTGACAGGAGACGGTTGAGTACGGTGACTGGACACCAGCTGTTATTGGTTTTGTAGAGGTGAATGTCCACTCCAGAGCCTGTTTGCTGGGTTTTAGAAACCTCGAGGTGAAGGATGAAATGGTCTTGGTAGTGAAGCAAGTGCCGTCTGCATAGTACTTGGTCTGAGGGGTTGTTATAGGTGAATTCGCCAGGTCTCAAGAACCCGTAGTGAAGAAAGAGGGGGGACACAGGGAAGAAGGAAAAATGCTGCTCACCCCTGATGATTGAAGCCAAAAAAGAAAGAGACAAATTCCCCACTTGGGGTTTTTAGGCAGCGAAATGAGAAGGTAAAAGGCCAATTTATAAAAAAATGTATCTTTATTGTACAAAAAGCTTAACACACTGGTTAAAAAAATGAGCTCCCATGGGGTATATAAAAATGCATAACACTCAACACAATACACTGTCTATAAAGTTTATGACAACATGACATGTGCGTTGACTAGGCAATAATAGAGTGGACCTGACGCGTTTCGACCTGTTCAAGGTCTTCTTCAAAGGTCAATTTGCCAGTAATGAGTGTTCTAGGCCCAGGAGCTTCTTGTTGGGTAGATCCCTTTAAAATCAGAAGATTGTCTGCTCGCCTTCCCCCAAAGGCCTCGTGGCATCACCCGCCACAGCCCCCGCCACCAGGGGAGGAAATCCCAAAGGGATGTGACTTACAAGAGGTCACACTGTGAATCACCCCTTGAATACGCAGGTCACCCGGTCGGTCAGATGGGGGAGGCACCTGCAATAACAACCCAGGGACAAAGGAGTTAATGGGAGTGAGAACAGTGTGCTTATATGTATTGGTGTGCACTCCAACATAAAGTCCAATAGGTACAGGGAATATATGTATATTGTTATCAGCTTGGTTGTAAAATCCAAGACTGCCTGCAGCCTCCCACTACGTGGGCCGAGGCCCGTGCGTACTGGGTGTATGTGTCTGTGCGTGCAAAAGTCCGCACAGACATGTATGTGCGTATATGCACACATGCATATATGTAAAGGTAGTTTAAATATACCTATTTAGATAAGAGAAATATGGCGGAGTGCATACTAAAATAGAAAAATAAAAAAAGTTGTATATATCTAAATCAAGAAGAAGGTGGTGAAACAGTAAGGTTAATACCTCAACCCTGAAAGAATATAATTGATGGCAGGTGAAGGAGGAAAGTGAAAAGAATGTGAAGGCCTGGGACAAAAATCCACTGGTGTGAACAAGAGTGTAAGAGGTGAACGCACACAAAGGAAAAGTGGACAACAAAAACCATTGCAAAAAGTGAAAGTGACAACCAAGTGAACAGTGCCCACTAGTGAGGGAAGAAATATGTGTCAAGTAAGGCAAGTGGGTTACCTTATAAGCAAGGTAAAAATTAGTGCAAAGATCACACTGTGTTGCCCAATATTACTTGCTCTTAGGTGTGACCTGACCCGGGATAGGTCACTGCCTAGGACTGGCTGAAAGCGCCTGTCCAGGTTACCATTTGGCAAGTCTGAAATTGTAAAATAAATAAAAAATATTGTATACATTTAAGTATTAGAAGTATATATGTATATGGTCGTTGTGATAGACCAAAGATTAAATTATAGGGCAGCAAGAGTGCAAAGATGTGACCAAAGAGTGTACTCACGATGTGAAGTCGTAGCAAGGACCATCAGCTGGACAAGAAGTGTGCAGAGTGATGAAGAGGGGATGAGGGAATGTATATAAGCCCTTAAATGTTAGGGCGGAGCTCCAGTATGGGTAAATTGGTGGCAGGTGTCAGTGTTCCCCCAATGGGACCGCTCCGGGGGGACCCAGCATGGGGGCATGGCGGCCGCTGGGCGGCCTCGTGTGGCCTCCTCGGCGTTCAGGGCGAGCAAACGCCCCGTCTACTGACGTCATCGCCGTCGCAAGTGCGTGACGTATCCGCATCACGTGGCGCGCGCGGGGCCCCGCGCATGCGCAGTGAGCGGAGACGTCCGGGGATGGCCTTGAACGCCGCCGGCAAGGGGGAATCCCCGATCTGGCACCCGGGTGCATCCCGGGTGTCCAATGGGGAACGGCGGGAGGGGGAACCAAATGAAAGGGTCCCGCCTCCCAGCCTTACCTTGCCGTGAAGGCACATCCCGGGGAGCCAACCCCGGTACGGGGGCGGCGCAGGCAGCCACGATGGCCATTACTAAGGGGGATAGGGGAGCAGGCTAATCGAAGGGACAACATTTGCATAATTGTACAAGAATAATAACATACAAAGAAAGTAAATATAAATGTAAACGTATTATCCTATATCGATACATACAATCTTGGCAGAAATGATTTTCATATGAGACATCCATATATACAGGGCAAATTCACATATCAAGGTATATGGAGGTAACATAGGGTAGAGGACACATTCTAAAACAGAAAAAGAAACAATGAAGGGGAACAAAATTGCATATACACTGCACTTCGAAAGATGTACATACAGTGAAATAATACATAGGTAATCATAAGTGTTCCTGAACTATCAGAAAGGAGATGGGAAAAAGGGGGGAGGGGAGGAGGGGGGGGGGGAGGTGGAAAAAAGGAAAGGAAAGGGGGAAGAAGGGAAAAGGAGAGGGGAAGGGAAAGGGAAGGGGGGGGGGGGGAAAGGGGAAGGGGGGGGAAGAGAAAAGGGGGAGAAGGGGGGTGGGGAGAAGGGGGAAGAAAGGGAAGGAAAGACGTGGGAACCAATGGGGCAGGGGAGCCCCCTAGGGGGCACCAATGTTTACTGAGGTTAAAAAAGGGGGCAGAGAGACCTTACTGGGTCTTACCCGAAACAAACCCTTTTAGGAACGGGGCAAAGGATATGGCATCATTGAGTCCTGGGAACGAGGTGGCATTTAATTGAAAAATCCACTTTTGTTCGTGTTGCAACAGGATTTTGTTCCAGTCACCGCCTCGATTTGGTATATGTACTCTATCGAGAGCGGTGAAGGATACTTTAGGCATTTTATAATTGTGTACTGACATCACGTGTCGGCCCAATGGTAGATAGTAATTGCCAATTTGCATATGATAAATATGCTTGGACATGCGACGATGGAATTCCTGTTTGGTCTTACCAACGTAATAAGCCCCACATTCGCAGGACATAAGGTAGACGATCCCTCGAGTTTGGCAATTCGTAAAGTGTTTGGGCTTAAACAGTGCCCCATTTGGGAGATGGAAAATTTTCTCCCGTCTAATGTATTGACAGGTAGAGCAGTGTCCACAAGGGAAGGACCCCAGGGTTACACAGTGTTTGAGTCTCTTTATTTCATCTTTGAACTCACTTTGAACTAGTCTGTCTCGTAAAGAGGTAGCACGCTTATAAGTAATAGATGGTTTGTTGGAGATAAAGTTACGAACTCTTGGGTCATTCAGCAATATAGGCCAATGTCTCTGGATCACATTATTGACCATCTGATGTTGTCTAGAGAACCGCAAGATGATCCTAGTGGGGCCAATGTTGGTACCATCACTTGGCTTCTTGTTGTATTGAGATAAGAGTTCAGACCGGGATTGTGCGATTGCTCTGTTATATCCCCTTCGTAGACAAGAGCGACTATAGCCACGTGCCAGCAAACGGGTTTGTAGCTTATAGGCTTCCTCTTTGAAGAGGGTATCATTTGAGCAGTTCCTGCGTAAACGCAGGTACTGACCGTATGGTATCGACCTCTTCAGAACTGTAGGGTGAAAGCTTTCGGCGTGCAACACTGTGTTGCCGGCCGTGCTTTTACGAAAAAGAGTACTTGAGATCTTATTGTCAGAGGTACGTATCAATTTTACGTCCAAAAAAGTCATTTAATCAGGATCATAGGTCATAGTAAACTTCAGATTGCGTTTGTTGAGATTAATGTGATTCAAAAATTGAAGCAACATTTCCTCCGAACCCCCCCAGACGATGAGGACATCGTCAATGTACCGCAGCCACAATAAAATGTGGCTGGTGTATACCGCGAGGTCCCCATCGTCTCGGAGGGCCCTCTCCCACTCCCCCAGGTACAGATTGGCGTAAGCCGGGGCACAACAAGTGCCTATGGCCACGCCCTGCACCTGGAGGTAGTGGGAATTGTTGAAGCAGAAAAAGTTGTGGTGTAGGATGTAGTCAAGACCGTCCACAATGAAACCGTTCAGTGCCTCATCATATTTTTGGCTTCGATGCAGAACCGCCCGTACAGCAGCGATCCCCTGACTGTGGGGGATCGAGCTATACAGGGCCTCGACATCGATAGCTACCAGAAGAGAATTCGCTGGAAGGGTAAATTCTTCAATTTTTTGTAACAAGTCTATTGTGTCCTTCAAGAAGGAGGGCATACCAAGGACAAAGGGTTGCAAGAAGGAGTCGATAAGTCGGCTCAGATTTTCGGAAATGCCCCCATTGCCCGAGACGATGGGTCGTCCAGGGGGATCTGTCTGGCTCTTATGTATCTTGGGCAAACTATAAAAAGTTGCCACCCTTGGATATTTAATACAAATGAATTCGTATTGGTCCCTGGTAATAACTCCCCTTTCAAATGCTGATTGGATCAATTTATAAAACTCAGTGTAGGAGGCCTGTATGAGTCTAATGGGGACGGTCCTATACCACTCCTCATTGTCAAGGATATTTTGGCACATAGATACGTAGTCTTCATTATTCATCAAGACCACGTTGCCGCCCTTATCGGATGGCTTGATTGTGATTTTGGTATTTTTGCATAAGGAGTCTAGAGCTTGAGACTCCTCTTTGGTTAAATTTTCGGGGCGTACATTCTTAATGTGTTGGAGCTTTAAGAGATCTCTGAGTGTTTGTTTGATAAAGATCTCAATACTTGGATTCAGACTGAGGGGAGGAAATTTTGCAGATGGTTTCTTAAACCGTGTTGTGGGATGCTGAGTAGACTCGTTGGCAGTGGAGAGTAAAGTCTCCAAATCAATTTGATCAATAAGGTCCAAATTGTTGCTTTCCTGAAATAGAAGAGTCAAGTCCCGTAGGGCCTTAAACTCTCTCATGTTAAAACTAGGCCAGTCCATTGTATCATCATTTACATCCACTTTTGCATGGAGGCTCTTGAGGAGTAGCCGGCGTGCAAAGAGATGCAAATCAGTGATCACTTCAAAGATGTCGAAGTCATTCTGTGGGCAAAAGGTTAAACCACGTGATAGTACACTACTTTCTGCTGCAGAGAGGGAATGAGATGACAGGTTGATTACGCTGAGGGATTCTGTTGTCCCCTTGTGACAAAAGCGTCCAAATTTCCTGTTCCCCTGTTTGTCTGGGATAGGGGAGATCCCCGTGTCGGGTTTAAAGGACTCTGAGGTCCAGTTTTAGGGCGCCCTGATATTTGATTTGTATGAATAGTATTTGTAGGGATATTTTGAGGTGAAGAGTCCGTTTCGCTCGTTCCAATCATTGGACCGTAAGGTCCAAGATTGGAAAGTATAGGTTGTTCATTGGTGGAGGAATCGTGTGCACTTTCCCCATTGTTCTCCACAATACGTTTTTTCCTTTCCTGTTCAGGTGAACCCCTATTGTTACGATTTCTTTTAAATTTACCAGGACCTTTAGGGAGTCCCTTTTTGGTTAGGTTGGAGTCGGATTTGTCGTGGGGTTTGGATACGTTGTTTGTGTTCTTTTTATTATTAATATTCTTGGATTGTTGTTGTGCTGTATATTGTTTGTTCCTTCGATTGCGTGAGATCTGGGTATTCCATTTATACGCCCGCCCATCTGTAAATGCGGATTTGTCCCTCCAGAATTTTGATTCTTTTTTCTGTAGGATGCCTTTGTTATGGGCCGACAGGTTATCCCGAAGGTTCCCCTGTAGTTCCAAAAAGAGGGCATGCTGTGTAAAAGGTTTTAACGCTTTTTCTATATGGTTGATTTCTTCATCTAGTGATGCTATTTGTTTATTGTACTCTCGGGTGAGGATGACCATCATCTGCCGAGAGCATGCATCAAGATTAGCCTCCCATTCGTTTTTGAGGTCGACACTGATTTGATCCAGGTTGGGGAAAACCTGGATGCGTAATCCCAGAGGGTTGATTTTTTCTTCAATGTACCTATTTAAGGATTTAACGTGCCAGAAAAGTGCTGATTTTTTCTCCAAGATTTTGTTTAGCTTATGAACTAAGGATGAGATCAAGGTTTTCATGCGATCACCTTGTTCAAAATCTGTCTCATATCCCAACATTAGTTTAGCCCATTCCTCTCCTTGGTAGTAACTCATTTTAGAAAATTACAGAAAGCCTCTTAAATACCAAAGAAAAAAACATATGAATAACCCTGCACCCTGGAGCTCATATTTTTCTTCCCGTGTGTCAACGGGGAAAGGGGTGTTTAACCACCCAAATTGATCAGAAGAAAGAGGGGGGACACAGGGAAGAAGGAAAAATGCTGCTCACCCCTGATGATTGAAGCCAAAAAAGAAAGAGACAAATTCCCCACTTGGGGTTTTTAGGCAGCGAAATGAGAAGGTAAAAGGCCAATTTATAAAAAAATGTATCTTTATTGTACAAAAAACTTAACACACTGGTTAAAAAAATGAGCTCCCATGGGGTATATAAAAATGCATAACACTCAACACAATACACTGTCTATAAAGTTTATGACAACATGACATGTGCGTTGACTAGGCAATAATAGAGTGGACCTGACGCGTTTCGACCTGTTCAAGGTCTTCTTCAAAGGTCAATTTGCCAGTAATGAGTGTTCTAGGCCCAGGAGCTTCTTGTTGGGTAGATCCCTTTAAAATCAGAAGATTGTCTGCTCGCCTTCCCCCAAAGGCCTCGTGGCATCACCCGCCACAGCCCCCGCCACCAGGGGAGGAAATCCCAAAGGGATGTGACTTACAAGAGGTCACACTGTGAATCACCCCTTGAATACGCAGGTCACCCGGTCGGTCAGATGGGGGAGGCACCTGCAATAACAACCCAGGGACAAAGGAGTTAATGGGAGTGAGAACAGTGTGCTTATATGTATTGGTGTGCACTCCAACATAAAGTCCAATAGGTACAGGGAATATATGTATATTGTTATCAGCTTGGTTGTAAAATCCAAGACTGCCTGCAGCCTCCCACTACGTGGGCCGAGGCCCGTGCGTACTGGGTGTATGTGTCTGTGCGTGCAAAAGTCCGCACAGACATGTATGTGCGTATATGCACACATGCATATATGTAAAGGTAGTTTAAATATACCTATTTAGATAAGAGAAATATGGCGGAGTGCATACTAAAATAGAAAAATAAAAAAAGTTGTATATATCTAAATCAAGAAGAAGGTGGTGAAACAGTAAGGTTAATACCTCAACCCTGAAAGAATATAATTGATGGCAGGTGAAGGAGGAAAGTGAAAAGAATGTGAAGGCCTGGGACAAAAATCCACTGGTGTGAACAAGAGTGTAAGAGGTGAACGCACACAAAGGAAAAGTGGACAACAAAAACCATTGCAAAAAGTGAAAGTGACAACCAAGTGAACAGTGCCCACTAGTGAGGGAAGAAATATGTGTCAAGTAAGGCAAGTGGGTTACCTTATAAGCAAGGTAAAAATTAGTGCAAAGATCACACTGTGTTGCCCAATATTACTTGCTCTTAGGTGTGACCTGACCCGGGATAGGTCACTGCCTAGGACTGGCTGAAAGCGCCTGTCCAGGTTACCATTTGGCAAGTCTGAAATTGTAAAATAAATAAAAAATATTGTATACATTTAAGTATTAGAAGTATATATGTATATGGTCGTTGTGATAGACCAAAGATTAAATTATAGGGCAGCAAGAGTGCAAAGATGTGACCAAAGAGTGTACTCACGATGTGAAGTCGTAGCAAGGACCATCAGCTGGACAAGAAGTGTGCAGAGTGATGAAGAGGGGATGAGGGAATGTATATAAGCCCTTAAATGTTAGGGCGGAGCTCCAGTATGGGTAAATTGGTGGCAGGTGTCAGTGTTCCCCCAATGGGACCGCTCCGGGGGGACCCAGCATGGGGGCATGGCGGCCGCTGGGCGGCCTCGTGTGGCCTCCTCGGCGTTCAGGGCGAGCAAACGCCCCGTCTACTGACGTCATCGCCGTCGCAAGTGCGTGACGTATCCGCATCACGTGGCGCGCGCGGGGCCCCGCGCATGCGCAGTGAGCGGAGACGTCCGGGGATGGCCTTGAACGCCGCCGGCAAGGGGGAATCCCCGATCTGGCACCCGGGTGCAGAACCCGTAGTAAGCCAAATATATGGCTGCTTGTAAGACCGTGCTGGGGAGCAGACCGAATGGCGAAGTAGCCAGAATAGTCGACATATCCCTGAAGATGGGCCCCGTAATGGGTAAGCTTGGTGCTGATCACTGGTTGTTGTTTCTGAATGCCCCTTAGGATGGCTCGTATAGCGTGTGATGAGAACAGTGAAGATTTTGTAGGGTCTTCAAGAGTCAAGATATATCATACGAAATTCGGATATATATATATATATATATATATATATATATATATATATATATATATATATATATATATATATATATAAATATATATTATATTTTTCTATGCTGGTCTATTGTTTTTCTATGCTATTCTTTTCTATTTTATTCTAATCTTTTCTATTTGAATGCGAATTCATTCTATCCGAAATTCCAATTTCGAAAAATGGTTATATAGAAATAGAATGAAATCTAATTCTAATAGAAAAGACTAGAATAGAAAAAAAAATAGAACAGAATAGAAAATATATATATATATATATATATATATATATATATAACCATTGGAATTTTGAATTTGGTACAGAATGAATTTGAATAGAAAAGATTAGAATAGAATATATTATATTTTTTTCTATTCTGTTCTATTGTTTTTCTATGCTATTCTTTTATATTATTTTCTATTCTATTCTAATCTTTTCTATTGGAATTCAATTTAATTCTATACTAATTTCTCAAAATACGAATTTCACAAAATGGTTATATATAGTTTACTTTTTCAAATTCGGTTAAATATTTTTCGAATGCGGTAGAATTTTTTTGACTTTGATAGTTTTTTACGAATGCGGTAGAATTTTTTTTAAATTTGATCGCTTTTTTCGAATGCGGTAGAATTTTTTTCGAATTTGATAGTTTTTTTTCGAAAGCTGTCAAATTTTTTTGATTTCGAACTAAACGAATCCCAAAAACTAAACGAATTTAGTTAAATAACGAATCGAAACGAAACTAAACTAAGCAAATTTTTTCATCCTGCACATGTCTATTTGTCAGACCAGACTGAAATCCGGCCCTCACTCTCAACCCTTCCTTCCACTCTTCCTTCCACACTTCCATCCACCTCAGATGAGGTTCTCACCTGGGCCTTCCACCCAGGAAGATGTGGAGGAGCCCAGCTTGAGCCAGGTGTAGCATTGTTCAACATATTTCTTGTCAAAAATGTTATTATGTTAACTAGATGTTATTATTCATCACTAATTTCAGATTTAACAAAGTGGTTTACATATCAATAGACAGTAGTATCCAAAAATGATTGGGACAAGAATGAAAAATGCCGAGGTCAGAATGATAGTCTTTTCTATTTGTTAACATTGAATTTACAACAGTCATGAGCTCAAACTTTTGTGTGACGACCAAAAAACTAATGTCCCATTTTTATACACAGGAAAGTCTCAGCCAGGAGGAGGCCATGGAAAGTCTCTGCCAGGAGGTGGCGGGGGAAAGTGGCAGCCAGGAGGTGGCCATGGAAAGTGGCAGCCAGGAGGCGGCCGTGGAAAGTAGCTGGGCTCAGTAGCCTGACCGAATCACAGGTTCCTCCCCTCCACCTTCCAACAAAAAGGCCCAGGAAGGGGAGAAATGTGGAAAAGTCTGCGCTTGGTTTGATTTGGCAGGCTACTGCGGTCCTCACAACAACCCCCAGTGTTCAAGAGGCCTTTGCCTGTGTGACGGCCAGTAAGATGCAGGAAATAGAAGTGGGCCAACGTATCATCAGTGAGGAGCTCATATTTCAGGTCCTAAATAAGGGGGTGATGAGCGAACTCACAAAAAAAGTCACATATGTGAGTTGGACCATACTCCTCCTCCACACCTCCTCGGTCTGGTCTGGCAAAAGACACAGGCTGTTGTTAGACCACAGCCTCAGGACATATATGTCATCTGCTGCTCCGGATCTCTCAGAGTTCTGGACCGGATTGTGCTCCCTATTAAATGGACACCTCAGGTTACCAATTTGGCCTTTTAAAAAATTGATGTCTGCCCTGGGGTACAAAGGCTTTACCAATTTCAACTGTTTCTCCAGCGTTGCCTTCCTCTTTATTTTGTTATGACCCCTAATAAATTTCTATTTTTTTTTTTAAATCCTTAAATCCTTAAATTTTTTAAATGTGTTTTAGTTCAAAAAAGACAGTTTGTTTGTGAGTAGGCAGGTACATTTCAAAAATACAATGTCAAATTAACAAGGGACACCAACACCAACCAACCTCGTTGAGGTTCAAAAATACAAGATAATAATGGTGTTGTGGTAACTTGACTCACAAAACGGCAAAAAATATTATGGAGATCACTAGGAAAAAAAATTCAGAAGATCTTGCTAAAAAAAAAAGTAGATCACTATTAAAAAAAATTAAACATTATTCAGGAGATTTGGCGAAAAATAAAATAAAAAATTCAGGAGATTGCGAGAAATAATAAATAAATCAGTTTGTCAGAACTCTGTGTGAATATCAGCAGCAAAACAACTTCATTATTCTAGCATTATAAAGAAGAAGAGAATGTGTTGCATTAAAAGATGAAAAACTTTGCAGCGTGAATGTGCTATCTCCATTATAAACGCTAGCTTTACCAGACCGAGCGCTTCCGTCTCATTCAGAGAATGCATGGAATTTTGTGCATCGGAATTGTGTACACACGCTCGGAAAATTTGAGAACCAGCTCTCAAACAGTTGTTGACGGAAATTCCGACAGCAAATGTCCGATGGAACATAAACACGGTCGGAATTTCAACAAGCAACAAGCAACAAGCAACAACAAGCTCACATCGAACATTTGTTGTCGGAAATTCACCACATGAGTCCCAGTTTTACCAGACCAGTGTGAGCCAACAACGGTGTTCCTGATCAACACCATACCAGTCCCATTACCACCAGACCAGTGTAAGACAGCAACAGTGTTTCTGATCACTGCCACACCAGTCTCAGTGTTACCAGACCAGTGTAAGCTTATCTTTTTTTAATAGTAATGGCAGCGATTAGCAATTTTTAGTGAGCTGTGACATTGCGGCTGACAAATTGGACACCTAACTGACACTTTTGACAGTGATTAGTGCTAAAGATATGCACTGTTACTGTAATAATAACACTGGCAGGGAAGGGGTTAACACCAGGGGTGCTCAAAGGGTTAAGTGTGTCCCTAGGGGATGCTTTCTTACTGTGTGGGGGAAGGACTCACTGTATGAACAGAGAGATCCATGTTCCTGCTTAGCAGGAACACAAGATCTCTTTGCCCCCCGCTGACTATTGCATGAAATGACATGGTGTTTCGCACAATAGAACAGACCTGCCACAGTATTTGTACTGCGGCCAGTCGGCAAGTGGTTAAGGTGTAATTCTAAGTATACCCAGCTGTATGTTGAGAATATTTTCTTAACTGACAACTTTGTGTAAAAAAAAGAAAAAAAATAAGCTAAATTTTTTTTCTTGTTTTCTTTAAAATGCGTGTCAAGAAATGAAATACCAAAAGACTTACTATGCCTCCTAAAATACATTTGGGTGTTTGTTTTCTAAAATGAGGTCATTTTGTTGTTTCCAGGGGCACAAAAATGTGAGATGCAGTCAGGAAATTAGATGCATAATTTTTACCCTTTGCAATCCTGAAGGTGCTTCTTAGATTTTCGACCCCTCTTTGCAGCTAGTCTCTGGAAAAGTCTCACACTTGTAGTATCCCCATACTCAGGAGGAGTAGCAGAATGTGTTTTGGGGTGTAATTATAATTTCACCCATTTTGTGTGGTAAAAATATTTTATTAATTTACAACTTCATGTAAAAAATACATTTTCATTTTCTTTGCTTTTTCCAAAAGCTTGTGGCAGAACAAATGTTTCAAAAGACTCCCCATGCCTCCTAAAATACTTCGGTGTGTTTACTTTCCAAAATACGATAATTTCATAGGTATTTATACTGTCCCGGGACTCTAGGGCCTCCAAACATGTGAGGGGTAGTCAGGAAACTGTATGCCTAATTTATGCCTCTTGAAGGTGTGCCTTGGATTTTAAGCCCCATTATGCAGGCTGCAAAAAAGTCTCAAATATATGGTATCCCCATAGTCAGGAGGATTAGCATAGTGTTTTGGGGTGTAATCCTAAGTATGTGAATGCGGTGTGTTAGAAATATCTTATTAATTTACAGCAGTGTGTAAAAAATACAATCCGTTTTCTTTCTTCATTTTCGAAAACTTGTGGGAAAAAAACACTTTCCATGCCTCTAATTAGTTGGAGGAGGGGTCTACTTTGCAAAATATGGTAATTATGCGAGTGTTTCTCCTGTCCTGGCACTTCAGGGATTCAAGAAACATGATAGGTTGTCAAGGAATCAGATTCAATATTTATGCCCCTTGAAAGCCTGAAAGTGAAAGTCCCTCTATGCATCTCCATGCCTTGAAAAAGTATTTATACCCCTTGAAATTTTCCACATTTTGTCATGTTACAACCAATAAGGTAAATGTATTTTATTGGGATTTTATGTGATGCACCAACACAAAGTGGCACATAATTGTGAAGTGGAAGGAAAATGATAAATGGTTTTTACATTTTTTTTACAAATAAATATGTGAAAAGTGTGGCATGCATTTGTAATCAGCCCCCCTGAGTCAATACTTTGTAGAACCACCATACGCTGTAATTACAGCTGCAAGTCTTTTTGGGGATGTCTCTACCAGCTTTGCACATTTAGAGAGTGAAATTTTTACCCATTCTTCTTTGCAATATAGCTCAAGCTCTGTCAGATTGGATGGAGAGTGTCTGTGAACAGAAATTTTCAAGTCTTGCCACAGATTATCAATTGGATTTAGGTCTGGACTTTGACTGGGCCATTCTAATGCAATATGTTTTGATCTAAACCATTCTATTGTAGCTCTGGCTGCATGTTTAGGGTCATTGTTCTGCTGGAAGGTGAACCTCTGCCCCAGTCTCAAGTCTTTTGCAGACTCTAACAGGTTTTCTTCTAAGATTGCCCTCTATTCGGCTCCATCCATCTTCCCATCAACTCCTGCCAGCTTCCCTGTCCCTGCTGAAGAAAAGCATGGCCACAACATGATACTGCCACCACCATGTTTCAGAGTGGGGATGGTGTGTTCAGAATGATGTGCAGTGTTAGTTTTCCGCCACACATAGCATTTTGCTTTTAGGCCAAAAAGTTCAATTTTAGTCTCATCTGATCAGAGTACCTTTAACATGTTTGCTGTGTCCCGCACATGGTTTCTCGCAAACTGCAAATGGGACTTCCTATGGCCTTCCTTCAACAATGGTTTTCTTTTTGCCCCCCTTCCATAAAGACCAGATTTGTGGAGTGCACGACTTATAGTTGTCCTGTGGACAGATTCTCCCACCTGAGCTGTGGATCTCTGCATCTCCTCCAGAATTAACATGGGCCTCTTGGCTGCTTCTCTGATTTATGCTGTCCTTGCCCGGCCAGTCAGTTTAGGTGGACGACCATGTCTTGGTAGATTTGCAGTTGTGCCATACTCTTTCCATTTTCAGATGATGGATTGAACAGTGCTTTGTGAGATGTTCAAAGCTTGGGATATTTTTTCATAACCTAACCCTGGTTTAAACTTCTCCACAACTTTATTCCTGACCTGCCTGATGTGTTCCTTGGCCTTCATGATGCTATTTGTTCACAGAACAGCTATATTTATACTGAGATTAAATTACACACAGGTGGACTCTATTTACTAATTAGGTGACTTCTGAAGGCAATTGGTTCCACTAGATTTTAGTTAGGGGTATCAAAGTAAAGGGGGCTGAATACAACTGCACGCCACACTTTTCATATATTTATTTGTAAAAAAAATGTTGAAAACCATTTATCATTTTCTTTCCACTTCACAATTATGTGTCACTTTGTGTTGTTCTATCACAGGGATATGCAATTAGTGGACCTCCAGCTGTTGCAGAACTACAAGTCCCATGAGGCATAGCAAGACTCTGACAGCCACAAGTATGACACCCAGAGGCAGAGGAATGATGGGATTTGTAGTTTTGCAACAGCTGGAGGTCCGCTAATTGCATACCCCTGGTCTATCACATAAAATCCCAATAAAATTAATTTACTTTTTTGGTTGTAACATGTAAAAATGTGGAAATTTCCAAGGGATATGAATACTTTTTCAAGGCACTGTAGACAGCAAAAAAAGTCTCACACATGTGGTGTCCCTTACTTGTGTTTTGAGGTGTAATTGTAAGTATGCCCATGGTTTTTGTGAGAAGTAACTTGTTAAAATTACAACTTTTAAATTTTATTAACTTTCTTCATTTTGCAAAAAATTGTTTTAACCACTTCAGCCCCGGAAGGTTTTACCCCCTTCCTGACCAGAGCACTTTTTACAATTCAGCACTGCGTCGCTTTAACTGCTAATTGCGCGGTCATGCAATGCTCTACCCAAACGAAATTTGCGTCCTTTTCTTCTCACAAATAGAGCTTTCTTTTGATGATATTTGATCACCTCTGCCGTTTTTATTTTTTGCGCTATACACGGAAAAAGACCGAAAATTTTGAAAAAAAATGATATTTTCTACTTTTTGTTCTAAAAAAAATCCAATAAACTCAATTTTAGTCATACATTTAGGCCAAAATGTATTCGGCCACATGTCTTTGGTAAAAAAAATGTCAATAAGTGTATATTTATTGGTTTGCGCAAAAGTTATAGCGCCTACAAACTAGGGTACATTTTCTGGAATTTACACAGCCTTTAATTTATGACTGCCTATGTCGTTTCTTGAGGTGCTAAAATGGCAGGGCAGTACAAAACCCCCACAAATGACCCCATTTTGGAAAGTAGACACCTCAAGGAATTTGCTGAGAGGCATGTTGAGCCCATTGAATATTCATTTTTTTTGTCCCAAGTGATTGAATAATGACAAAAAAAGAAAAAAAAAAAAAAAATTACAAAAAGTTGTCACTAAATGATATATTGCTCACACAGGCCATGGGCATATGTGGAATTGCACCCCAAAATACATTTAGCTGCTTCTCCCGAGTATGGGGATACCACATGTGTGGGACTTTTTGGGAGCCTAGCCGCGTACGGGGCCCCGAAAACCAATCACTGCCTTCAGGATTTCTAAGGGCGTACATTTTTGATTTTACTCCTCACTACCTATCACAGTTTTGAAGGCCATAAAATGCCCAGATGGCATAAAACCCCCCCAAATGACCCCATTTTGGAAAGTAGACACCCCAAGCTATTTGCTTTGAGGCATGTTGAGTCCATGGAATGTTTTATATTTTGACACAAGTTGCGGGAAAGTGACAAATTTTTTTTTTTTTTTTTTTGCACAAAGTTGTCACTAAATGATATATTGCTCACACAGACCATGAGCATATGTGGAATTGCACCCCAAAATACATTTAGCTGCTTCTCCTGAGTATGGGGATACCACATGTGTGAGACTTTTTGGGAGCCTAGCCGCGTACGGGGCCCCGAAAACCAATCACTGCCTTCAGGATTTCTAAGGGCGTACATTTTTGATTTTACTCCCCACTGCCTATCACAGTTTCGGAGGCCATGGAATGCCCAGGTGGCACAACCCCCCCCCCAAATGACCCCATTTTGGAAAGTAGACACCCCAAGCTATTTGCTGAGAGGCATGGTGAGTATTTTGCAGCTCTCATTTGTTTTTGAAAATAAAGAAAGACGAGAAAAAAAATTTTTTTTTTTCTTTTTTCAATTTTCAAAACTTTGTGACAAAAACTGAGGTCTGCAAAATACTCACTATACCACTCAAGAAATAGCTTGGGGTGTCTACTTTCCAAAATGGGGTCATTTGGGGGGGTTTTTTGCCACCTGGGCATTCCATGGCCTCCGAAACTGTGATAGGCAGTGAAGAGTGAAATCAAAAATTTACGGCCTTAGAAAGCCTGAAGGCAGTGATTGGTTTTTGGGGTCCCGTACGCGGCTAGGCTCCCAAAAAGTCTCACACATGTGGTATCCCCGTACTCAGGAGAAGCAGCAGAATGTATTTTGGGGTGTAATTTCACATATTCCCATGGCATGTTTGAGCAAAATATCATTTAGTGACAACTTTGCGCAAAAAAAAATAAAAAAAATAAAAAATTGTCTCTTTCCCGCAACTTGTGTCACAATATAAAATATTCCATGGACTCGACATGCCTCTCAGCAAATAGCTTGGGGTGTCTACTTTCCAAAATGGGGTCATTTGGGGGGGTTTTGAACTGTCCTGGCATTTTATGCACAACATCTAGAAGCTTATGTCACACATCACCCACTCTTCTAACCACTTGAAGACAAAGCCCTTTCTGACACTTATTGTTTACATAAAAAAATAATTTTTTTTTGCAAGAAAATTACTTTGAACCCCCAAACATTATTTTTTTTTTTAAAGCAAATGCCCTACAGATGAAAATGGTGGGTGTTTCATTTTTTTTTTTCACACAGTATTTGCGCAGCGATTTTTCAAACGCATTTTTTGGGGAAAAACACACTTTTTTACATTTTAATGCACTAAAACACACTATATTGCCCAAATGTTTGGTGAAATAAAAAAGATGATCTTAGGCCGAGTACATGGATACCAAACATGACATGCTTTAAAATTGCGCACAAACGTGCAGTGGCGACAAACTAAATACATTTTTAAAAGCCTTTAAAAGCCTTTACAGGTTACCACTTTAGATTTACAGAGGAGGTCTACTGCTAAAATTACTGCCCTCGATCTGGCCTTCGCGGTGATACCTCACATGCATGGTGCAATTGCTGTTTACATTTGACGCCAGACCGACGCTTGCGTTTGCCTTAGCGCGAGAGCAGGGGGGACAGGGGTGCTTTTTTTTTTTTTTTTTTTTTTTTTTTCATTATTATTATTATTTTTTTATCTTATTTTTAAACTGTTCCTTTCATTTTTTTTTTTAAATCATTTTTATTGTTATCTCGGGGAATGTAAATATCCCCTATCATAGCAATAGGTAGTGACAGGTACTCTTTTTTGCAAAAATTGGGGTCTATTAGACCCTAGATTTCTCCTCTGCCCTCAAAGCATCTGACCACGCCAAGATCGGTGTGATAAAATGCTTTCCCAATTTCCCAATGGCGCTGTTTACATCCGGCGAAATCTAAGTCATAAAATGCTCGTAGCTTCCGGTTTCTTAGGCCATAGAGATGTTTGGAGCCACTCTGGTCTCTGATCAGCTCTATGATCAGCTGGCTGAATCACCGGCTGCATTCTCAGGTTCCCTGTTGAGACAGGAGAGCCAGAGAAAAACACGGAAGACGTTGGGGGGGGGGGCATTCCCTCCGACTGCTTGTAAAAGCAGTCTAGAGGCTAATTAGCCGCTAGGATTGCTTTTACATGAAAGCTGACCGCTGGCTGAAAAGAATGATACCAAGATGATACCTAAACCTGCAGGCATCATGCTGGTATAACCACTCAAAGTCGTGAATGGCGTAACTGAAGACAAAAAAATGGTTAACAATAAAGCACAGTAAACGGTAAGGTATAAAAAATTGCATACCTGAAAAACAAACATGATAAAACATAATAACAACAAAACATTGAAGAATAGAATACAGTAAAAAAGAGCAGAACAATAGAGAGAGAATAGAGAGAGAGAGAACAATAAAACGCCAACTATTTTTTTTTTATTTTATATTTTTGTTTGTGTTTTTTTTTTTTTTTTTACACTTTTTTTGTAACTAACTTTTATAACGGTAACCGGTTCCAGGTTCGGGTCTCTCAAAATGCGATGGCATCTTGGGAGACCCTGTGAAAGTGTGCCTAGTCTGTGCAATGCTGTACGCTACGCTAATAGTCAACTAGTGCATGGTAGCGTTCAAAACATTCACCAATGCAAAGACCAGGATTGTCCGGACAGGAGGGACAATAATAGCGGGTGTCACGCCTATATCCGCGCTTGCTGCAGACACGACATCTTTTTTGGGGGGGTTCGCTGGGTAGGGGTACTCGGGAGGACATAAAGAAAATGCCTCTCATGCAGCTGACTGAATTTGGTTGGGGATGTGAATGGGGGAAGTACGGGCGCTGCAGAAGCGGTGGGTTCCCAATTAGGATTGGCGAATGCAGCAGGAAGGGCACTATGGGCACGACGGGCCTGTGTTTGTCTTTTTGGTGGCAGCGGGACACTACTTGTGCTTGCCACCTCACCAGCTTGAACTGCACTTATGGGACTCGCCACGTCACCAAGTGTTACTGCAGCGCTGGTTTGACTACGACCGGGGTGTACTAGGCCGCTGGCGCTTGCCAGTTCACCAAAACGCTACCAAAAAAACTGTTAGCGATCGCAGGGATCAGGCCGGACTCTGCGAACGCTGCAGTTATGCGTTTAGTGTTTTGTAAGTGACAGTGATCGATCGATACTGCACTTGGGTGGGCTGGGCTGGGCGGAGGGGCAAAACGCAGGTGCTAGCAGGTATCTGGGCTGATCACGCTAACACTGCGTTTTTGGGAACCCTAAACTGCTGGGGACGCTAGTATAGATCTGATCGGATCAGATATTGATCCGATCAGATACTATATCACTAAGGGAGGTGTACGGTGCGTGCGTGGGTGTTAGCGGTACTGGCGCTAACCTGACGCTGCCTGGGGCTGGTGCTTGCCAGTTCACCAAAACGCTACCAAAAAAACTGTTAGCGATCGCAGGGATCAGGCCTGACTCTGCGAACGCTGCAGTTATGCGTTTAGTGTTTTGTAAGTGTCAGTGATCGATCAATACTGCACTTGGGTGGGCTGGGCCGGGCCGGGCGGAGGGACAAAATGCAGGTGCTAGCGGGTATCTGGGCTGATCCCGCTAACACTGGGTTTTTGGGAACCCTAAACTGCTGGGGACGCTAGTATAGATCTGATTGGATCAGATATTGATCCGTTCAGATACTATACCACTAAGGGAGGCGTATGCTGCGTGCGTGGGTGTTAGCGGTACTGGCGCTAATCTGACGCTGCCTGGGGCGACGCATATCACCGCCGGGCGATCGGGGGGCTAAACCTTTATTCGGTAATAAACGGCGGGTGCCCTGACACTATAAAAAATAAACGAACTAACCAGCGTCACCCGTAACAGTTATACGGTGATCAGTGGTGAAAGGGTTAACTAGGGGGCAATCAAGGGGTTAAAACATTTATTAGGTAGTATATGGGGGTCCCTGACGCTATAAAACGCTGACGGCGAACCTAAATATTTACCTCCCTAACTAGCGTCACCAGCGACACTAATACAGCGATCAGAAAAATGATCGCTTAGCGACACTGGTGACAGGGGGTGATCAAGGGGTTAAAACTTTATTAGGGGGGTTAGGGGGGTACCCTAGACCTAAAGGGGGCCTAAGACTCACTGCCCTAACACACTAACTGACACAAACTGACACCAATACAGTAATCAGAAAAAAAAAAAAAAAAAAAAAAAAAACCTGCTTGGTGTCAGTTTGTGACAGGGGGGGGGGTGATCGGGGGGGGGATCGGGGGGCGATCGGGGGGGGGATCGGGGTGAAATGTGTGCCTGGCATGTTCTACTGTGTGTGTGTGTTTGGTGCACTCACAGTTCAGTCTTCTCTCCTCGGCCCGGAACGGAAAATACCGAGCCGAGGAGAGATGACATCATTTCCTCTGCCTCTGTGTACAATACAGAGGCAGGGAAATGATCCCATTGGCTGGGAGCGATCGCGAGGGGGGGGCCACGAATGGATGGCCTCCCCCTCACCACCGATCGCCGGGGGACATTTGCCGACCGCCGCAGGCACCGGGGGGGGGTCCGATCGGACCCCCCACCCGCGGGCAGGCAGGGACGTACAGGTAAGCCCTTTTGCCTGCCCGTGCCGCTTTGTCGACGTACATCGTCGCGCGGCGGTCGGCAAGTGGTTAAAAAACTAAAACTAAAACTTCAAAAAACGCACCAAGCCTATTACTAAATACTTTGTAGCATCTACTTTCCAAGTGTGTGTGTGTGTGTGTGTGTGTGGGGGGGGTGTTTGTAGTGTCCTGGCATTTTTTTGGACTCAAGAGATGAAATAGGTAGTCAGAACATCAGGTTTGATAAGTTTCATAAATATATATATCGACATCATTTGGCACAGGCGTAGTACATTTGTAGATTCTTCTGCCTTGTTTGTCATCCCATCTGCAAACATACGATTAATTTGTAGATCCAAGCCTCCGAGGCGTTGTCGGTCGTTGTTCGATATCACTCGAAATAGGCTTCACTGCTTATAGGATTCACTGTCCATGGGGATGCCGTCTCATCTATTTGGAGATGAGCACATATTGCTTGTACAGGTTCTGTGGCAGATTAAGGTGGTAATTAGACCCACCTAGTGCCTTGCTTGCACTTTGATTAGCCTAGGGGGTTGGGTGGTTGGTTGTGTTCGGTTTCAGAGCTAGGGGTGGCATACACTCTACAACCAATTCGCATCAGATCCATTTAATACTACTTATTACCAGTTGGTATCAGATTCATTTCATACATTTATAACCAATTCGTATTGGAGTCATTTCTCTTTACAAACCGATTCGTAGCAGATATCATTGCATACGTTCGAACCATTGTCTATCATGTTCCCCATTTGTAAAACTGTCGTTACTGCATGTCATAAGTTCCTTGCCTTATCCCCACTGCCTTCATTTAGCTTACCGTATCATTCGCATGTATTCGTACCTAGTCTTTTTCTCAAAAATCACTACCACCCAATTGTAAAATATTCTACACTTCATGCGAGTCCAATCGCACCGGCGACATAATGACTCATGTCAGCCCACTGCTTAGGCCCACTGCTCAGGCGTCGGTGGCACAAACGATAAAAATCCATGCCACTCAGTCACACTTCAGTCAGTTCTGAATCTAGTCGCACCAGCGACATAACGACCCTAATCCTCGGCTCTACATACCACACCATTTCAGCCTTATCCAAATATATTCACATCGGCGTGATATCTCGGCAGCACAACGATTCAGATCCTCGGCTCTACACTCAACACCATTTACTCACTCTTTAGCCCGATCCGAGTCTAGTCGCATCAGCGGCACAACCATTCGCATCCTCGGCACTACAACTCCACCATTACTCACACCAACAGCCCGATCCAAGTCTAGTCGCATCGTAGGCACAACGATTCAGATCCTTGGCTCTACAAACCCCACCGTTACTCATACCAACAGCCCGATCCGAGTCTAGTTGTATCATCAGCACAACGATTCGGATCCTTGTCGCTACAAACCTCACCATTACTCACACTCCAGCCCGATCCGAATCTTGTCGCATTGGCGGTACAAACGCATTGGCACAAAGATTTAGATCGTCAGCTCTACACACCACAACCCTCACACTCTCTTCAGCCCAATCCGGATCTAGTCGCATCCACGTGACAGCATGGCGGCTCAACAATTCGGATCCTCGGCTCTACACTCAAACACCATTTACTTACTCTGCAGCCCGATCCAAATATAGTTGCTTTTGGCGTGATATTGCGGCGGCACAACGATTCGGATCCACGGCTTTACATTACTCTTATCAAGCATAAACATACACAACTCACTCCATCTATTTGTATTGCCACAATTCTGTCTCTGAGCTCTTCAGGCAGTTCCTTTGACCTCATGATTCTCATTTGCTCTGACATGCACTGTGAGCTGTAAGGTCTTATATAGACAGGTGTGTGGCTTTCCTAATCAAGTCCAATCAGTATAATCAAACACAGCTGGACTCAAATGAAGGTGTAGAACCATCTCAAGGATGATCAGAAGAAATGGACAGCACCTGAGTTAAATATATGAGTGTCACAGCAAAGGGTCTGAATACTTAGGACCATGTGATATTTCAGTTTTTCTTTTTCAATAAATCTGCAAAAATGTCAACAATTCAGTGTTTTTCTGTCAATATGGGGTGCTGTGTGTACATTAATGAGGAAAAAAATGAACTTAAATGATTTTAGAAAATTGCTGCAATATAACAAAGAGTGAAACATTTAAGGGGGTCTGAATACTTCCCTTCCCAACTGTATGTTCGGCCTGCTAACGCTTGCACTGCCAGCAAGCTGGACGTTAAGTGATCCATGGTGAAGGATCTCGCTTTGAAAACAGAGTAAAGTGCACAGAAGTATAATGTATGACAGTTATTAATGCCTCAGGAGCAACTCGAATCATGCATGTGAAGTAAAATATGTACAAGGATTGGGAAATGCAGTACAAGGGATCCTCCCATGCATTTCCCTCAAGCCTTGTACATATTTTACTTCACATGCATGATTCGAGTTGCTCCTGAGGCGTTAATAACTGTCATACATTATACTTCTGTGCACTTTACTCTGTTTTCAAAGCGGGATCCTTCACCAAGGATCACTCAACGTCCAGCTTGCTGGCAGTGCAAGCGTTAGCAGGCCGAACATACAGTGGGGACGGAAAGTATTCAGACCCCCTTAAATTTTTCACTCTTTGTTATATTGCAGCAGTTTGCTAAAATCATTTAAGTTCATGTTCATTTTTTTCCCACATTAATGTACACACAGCACCCCATACTGACATAAAAACACAGAATTGTTGACATTTTTGCAGGTTTATTAAAAAAGAAAAACTGAAATATCACATGGTCCTAAGTATTCAGACCCTTTGCTGTGACACTCATATATTTAACTCAGGTGCTGTCCATTTCTTCTGATCATCCTTGAGATGGTTCTACACCTTCATTTGAGTCCAGATGTGTTTGATTATACTGATTGGACTTGATTAGGAAAGCCACACACCTTTCTATATAAGACCTTACAGCTCACAGTGCATGTCAGAGCAAATGAGAATCATGAGGTCAAAGGAACTGCCTGAAGAGCTCAGAGACAGAATTGTGGCAAGGCACAGAACTGGCCAAGGTTACAAAAAAATTCTGCTGCACTTAAGGTTCCTAAGAGCACAGTGGCCAACATAATCCTTAAATGGAAGACGTTTGGGATGACCAGAACCCTTCCTAGAACTGGCCATCCGGCCAAACTGAGCTATCGGGGGAGAAGAGCCTTGGTGAGAGAGGTAAAGAAGAACCCAAAGATCACTGTGGCTGAGCTCCAGAGATGCAGTCGGGAGATGGGAGAAAGTTGTAGAAAGTCAACCATCACTGCAGCCCTCCACCAGTCAGGTCTATATAGCAGAGTGGCCCGACAGAAGCCTTTCCTCAGTGCAAAACATATGAAAGTCTGCATGGAGTTTGCTAAAAAAACACCTGAAGGACTCCAGAATGGTGAGAAATAAGATTCTCTGGTCTGATGAGACCAAGATAGAACTTTTTAGCCTTATTTCTAAGTGGTATGTGTGGAGAAAACCAGGCACTGCTCATCACCTGTCCAATACAGTCCCAACAGTGAAGCATGGTGGTGGCAGCATCATGCTGTGGGGGTGTTTTTCAGCTGCAGGGACAGGACGACTGGTTGTAATGGAGGGAAAGATGAATGCAGCCAAGTACAAGAATATCCTGGACGAAAACCTTCTCCAGAGTGCTCAGGACCTCAGACTGGGCCCGAAGGTTTACCTTCCAACAAGACAATGACCCTAAGCACACAGCTAAAATAACAAAGGAGTGGCTTCACAACAACTCTGTGACTCTTCTTGAATGGCCCAGCCAGAGCCCTGACTTAAACCCAATTGAGCATCTCTGGAGAACCTAAAAATGGCTGTCCACTAACGTTTACCATCCAACCTGACAGAACTGGAGAGGATCTGCAAGGAGGAATGGCAGAGGATCCCCAAATCCACGTGTGAAAAACTTGTTGCATCTTTCCCAAAAAGACTCATGGCTGTATTAGATCAAAAAGGTGCTTCTACTAAATACTGAGCAAAGGGTCTGAATACTTAGGACCATGTGATATTTCATTTTTTCTTTTTTAAAAAATCTGCAAAAATGTCAACAATTCTGTGTTTTTCTGTCAATATGGGGTGCTGTGTGTACATTAATGAGGAAAAAAAATTAACTTAAATGATTTTAGCAAATGGCTGCAATATAGCAAAGAGTGAAAAATTTAAGGGGGTCTGAATACTTCCCGTCCCCACTGTACATCAATAAGCTACAGATTGCAACATTCCTACTTAGAATACCAGACTGCAGCTCCCCGCCCCAGTACGCCCTGGGGGCTTTGGTTCACAGGTTTATGCTGAGCACAGACGAACACCCGAGCTATTGATTACCTGGCCAATCACCTCCTGGCTCACCTCGGTTGCCACGCATTCTTTTGAGCTTTACAAATTTCCACTCAACAGCGCTCGTACGCAAACCGGCTTCTTCACTACGCTTGTCGTTCCTTTTCCTGTCCTTCTCGTTTTTCTCCTTTTTTGCCATTTTTACCTAGCCAACGCATCTGTCCTCTCCTGTCTTTTCAACTTATCTTAACATATGCACTTCCCCTCTCCTTGTCTTTTAGTCAAAGCCATGTCACAGGCCGACAGCGAGGACTTCGCCTTTGCCCCTCCATCACACTCTGCGGATTCAGAAAGCGGCGGCACTCAACCTCCCAGTGCTTGGATCATCCCCAAGCTCACAGCAGAGCTGCAGCCAAGGGGTATTTCCTACCCTACCACAGCCATGAAAGCTGAGCTTTTAGGCTGCTATCCCCAGCACTAGCGGCAGCCCAACCTGCCACCCAGGCTTCTCCGCAGTCTTTATCCTCGACTATTGCTTAGCTCTAAAAAAAAATAAAAAGGGATCGGGACTTGCAACTACATTCACTGTAAGCTCCTTCATGTTTGCCTCTCATGCCACAAAGCACATCCCAAAGTCACAGGCGGCATTAAGCAGCTAAATACATCATGACTACCCTGTTTCCCCGAAAATAAGACCTAGCGTGATTGTCGGTGATGGCTGCAATATAAGCTCTACCCCCCAAATAAGCCCTTGTTAAAGTCCTTGTAGGTCTTACTATCAGGGTAGGGCTTATTTTCAGGGAAACAGGGTAGGGCTTATTTGGGGGGTAGGGCTTATATTGCAGCCATCACCGACAATCACGCTAGGTCTTATTTTCGGGGAAACAGGGTAGGCCGCATGCATGTTGGGTGTCTCGGGTTCTACCTATCCTCCCACCCGACTCTATCCCTGGCTGCCTTTCTCATGCAGGGATGCACCTCAGGATTCTATGCCATCCTCATCATGCTGCCCCACACGACTGCAAGAGCCTACTCTCAGCTGCCACTGATGAGTCAGCCATCGCCATCTTGTTACAAATCAAACTGGACCGGGGGTACATGATCGCCCCTTTTCCAAGTCACCTTTTACTGTCTGGAGAGTCAACCCTATTGGACTTGCCGAGGGCATGTATTCTAATAAACTTAGTTAGTGTATGATTTGTCCATGCCTCATTGTTCTCACATCCCAAGTTTGAACTCCCTAATACCCCCAGAAGAATTTTCCCTTGAGCATTCGTCAGTCGACCTAGCCATTCAAGCCATCATTAGTATAGAAGTAGGCACTTGGCGGTCCAAAGCGGACATCTCAGATGCTTTCTTACTGCCCATCGAGCCATTCCTCTAGCGATGGCATAGTGGCTAAGTGGCTAAGTGGAAAGGCTTATATTATTTCACCACCAAATTGTCATTTGGTACTAGAAAAAAAAATTGCTAGCCATCATGTCCTCCCAGCGCAGGCTGTGCAACTATCCCTGCAGCATCAATTCAAAGTGCACTGCATCTATATCCGGGGCAAGTGCAAAGACTCGGCCAACACACTATCCCACTTTAACTTTGCGTCATTCTTCTCGTAGGAACCTGGAACCGACCCAATCACATCTCTTATCCCACCTTGGTCACAGCTGACACTGGATTAAAGCAACACCTACGCGATGCAACCTGCCTTGTAAATCAGTCATTATCCCGCAACACCCTGTAGGTAGGGGGAAAAAATCGATTTAAATCTTGAACCGAGTTGAGAGGTCAAATCGATTCAATATTTAAGCAAATCGATTTTTTATTTTTTTTTCACCACGCCGGTCCCAAGGCGCTGCGGGCATGAGTTCTTAAGCGAGGTCGCGGATTCGGCCTAGTCCGCGGCTACGCCGGACGCCGCAGATTAGGCCGAGGCCGCGGCCTCGCCTAAAAACTCACGCCTGCAGCGCCTCCGGACCGGCGCGGTTTCCAAAGAAAATAAAAAACTCGATTCACGATTCGAATCGAGTTTTTTATTTTCTTTGGAAACCGCGCCGGTCCGGAGGCGCTGCAGGCGTGAGTTTTTAGGCGAGGCCGCGGCTTCGGCCTAGTCTGCGGCGTCCGGTTTTAACATAATCGAAGATTTTTTTTTTAAGAAAATCTCCCAGCCCTACCTGTAGGCCTATCGTAAAGCCTGGAATTCCTACAGCAGGTTCCTAGCCCCAAACCCCGGGGGAGTGTCGGGAGATCTTAATCACATCTTGGCCTTTATATCATACTGCCACACGCAGCTGGCTCTATCACATAATACCATCAAACTCTACTTAGCTGGCATCCAGCATTTCGTCTCCTTACAGGACCCTACCAAGCCATCCTTGTTATCTGCCCATGCAGTCAAAACCATTGTATGTGGTATCCACAGGCAGCAACCCCAGAACTAGTAGCAAATGCCTACATGGCACTAGCGCCATCTTCAGAGACATGTCTACCATTCTGTCAGGTTCTCCCTTCAGGTTAGTGGCCAGCCTTGTCCTCCAAGCAGTCATCTACCTGGCCTTTTATGTCTTCTTACATCCGAGCGAGTTCACCGTCACCGGCCCCGGCTGTCAGGTACTACACAGACGCCATCTGACACGCCATCAGAATCACGTCATCCTGCACCTCGTAGTGTCCAAAAATGCAACAATCCGGTCTAGATATCAATCTATTCCAGACTCACAAGGCCTTGTGCCAAGTGGCTATTCTAGACCAGTTGTTATCTTATCTGCCCGACCTGTTGGAGTCTAGCTCATTGCTACCTTTCCTTACCAACCCTCTGAGTGGTAGCCAGTTCACCAGACACATTAGGATCCTCTCGCTTAACTTAGGCCTTGACCCCGGCTGATAATCTGGATTGGAGCAGCGTCAGCAGCATCACAACATGGAGTACCGGACTACGTTATCAAGAGAATGGGCAAGTGGAAATTCCACTTGCTTTGCCCGATATATTCCAAATCCGCAAGGAGAAATGTTACAAGCCTTCAGCAAGCTTGCCCAGTAGTACGTTATCAGCTCAAATAAATAATTACCTCCCTAACCAACTGTTTTGCCCCCTTCTCTTGGCATATCGTCCAGCAGACCAGGGCACACTTCAGGTCTACTTTATGTTGTTAGTCTTGTGACGTGTTTACGTGGTTCAAATCTCTCCCGGACATAGGGCTCCGGCCATGAATAGGAATGCCAGTATGGTGGCCTGAAATTATGGGAGGAGCCCGGGGGGTATTTAAGCAGACCACCCACACTGGTCTTTGTCGGTTCCAGTGCACGGTACCCACCCACCCATTCCCCTTCTTAGGGTACTTCTCTTAAAACATTTTCTCTACAAAACCATCCACTCACTTATCTTGGGTAGGGATGAGCTTCGAGTTCGAGTCGAACTCATGTTCGACTCGAACATCGGCTGTCCGCCAGTTCTCCGAACAGCGAACAATTTGGGGTGTTTGCGGCAAATTTGAAAGCCGCGGAACACCCTTTAAAAGTCTATGGGAGAAATCAAAAGTGCTAATTTTAAAGGCTTATATGCATGGTATTGTCATAAAAAGTGTTTGGGGACCTGCTGGTCCGACAATACACATAAAAGTTAATTGATAAAAACGGCATGGGAATTCCCCACAGGGGAACACCGAACCAACATTTAAAAAAAAATTAGGTGGGGGGCCCCCCTAAATTCCATACCAGGCCCTTCAGGTCTGGTATGGATATTAAGGGGGACCCCGCGCCAAAAAAAAAAAAAATGGCGTGGGGTCCCCCCAAAAATCCATACCAGACCCTTATCTGAGCACGCAACCTGGCAGGCAGAAGGAAAAGAGGGGGGACAAGAGAGCGCCCCCCTCCTGAACCATACCAGGCCACATGCCCTCAACATTGGTAGGGTGCTTTGGGGGTAGCCCCCCAAAACACCTTGTCCCCATGTTGATGGGGACAAGGGCCTCATCCCCACAAGCCTTGCCCGGTGGTTGTGGGGGGTCTGCGGGCGGGGGGCTTATCGGAATCTGGAAGCCCCCTTTAACAAGGGGACCCCAGATCCCGGCCTTCCCCCTTGTGTGAAATGGTAAGGGGGTACAAAAGTACCCCTACCATTTCACTAAAAAACTGTCAAAAATGTTAAAAATGACAAGAGACAGTTTTTGCCAATTCCTTTATTTAAATGCTTATTCTTTCTTCTATCTTCTATCTTCCTTTGGCTTCTTCCTCCATCTTCTTCTTCTTCTGGTTCTTCTGGTGTGAGGGGGACCCCACGCCATTTTTAAAAAAAATTTTGGCCGGGGTTCCCCTTAATATCCATAACAGACCTGAAGGGCCTGGTATGGAATTTAGGGGGACCCCACGTAATTTTTTTTTAAATTTTGGTTCGGGGTTCCCCTGTGGGGAATTCCCATGGCGTTTTTATCAATGAACTTTTATGTGTATTGTCGGACCAGCAATTCATTAATAACCGCGAGTAGTTTTAAATGACTTTTTTTCCTTTGAAATGTAATTTTGCTGTCAGACTGTTCTAAACACGGGAAACATGCACCCCTTTACAGGCATACTATAGACACCCCCCAGGTATGAAATTTAAAGGAATATTACACTTTTATTGTCGAAAAATGGGGATGTGACCTGTCCACAGAATTATAAAGGAATGCATCAACATGCCTCCATCCCAATTAGGTAACAAATAAAGTTAGAGAAGAAAAGCGGGACTTTGTGTGAGGCGTGTTGGTGAAAGTGTAAATTGAATAGTATATGCTGGAATACGATATCTGGGGTAGGTCCTATACATAGTTGTGTCCATAAAGAGTAAACAAGGTGATAATGGTATAAAAGTTTAATTACATAGATCCTAGAACCAAATACAGTCATGGGTAAAAACATCATAAGCCACATTTCGGCATGTTATAAACAATATGTTGAAAGGCATAATATAGACACTGATTATACAGTTACAGAAGAGAATACATTGTATATTGAATGGGTATGTGCATCAATAGTTATTAACTCAATGTGTTTCTTGGCTTATAACCAATCATCAGGAGTCCGATGCAATTTAAGCTGCATTGAAACAATGAAACATGTGTTAATGTATAGACAGATATATAGGGGAAAGATGCAAAAGAGTTCAAATTTGCAATCGTACTCATGAACAGTGTTTTGGTCTGTAGTAACCTGAATCCTAGAATGCAGCATTGGTCTGGGTCTACAAAGTCCCCCCCCCCGGGGTTGAGGCAGAAAGTTCGCCCCAGGAAACCGTCGGCCACAGCCACCAAATAGACCAAGGTACCCATAGGGGCCGCCAGGCAGGGACAAACAACAAGGCAACCAAACACTAAGACGACTGTGAAGAAAATAGAATGGGTGTGTGAACATGGGACAAAACGTGAAAAATTATAAGTAAATAGAAAGGGTGACAACATAGTGGGAAAAGCCAAAGGGTGAGTGGATATGAGTGTAGGCAGAAGCCAGAAAAAGATAAGGAAAGAGGAAAAGAAGTTTGTAGTGAGAGTGAGAGAAAGAGTGTGTGCAGCTAAGAGGCCAATAGACCAGAGTGGAGGTGTGCAACAAAGTTACCTGTGGGGTGAGAGTGCTGGGCCAGGCCAAATGCCACAAATCCGTAGCGAAACCTACATGCACCGAGGCCGCCGTTAAATGCCGCGGGCCGGGGGCGTGCGCCCGCCAACGTCATGTGTTTTTTTGCGTAATTACGCAACGGGGAGGGACAGACAGCCCAGACACGATTGCGGCCACCCCCCATCCCGGCAGCGCAAAGGCCCGGGGGGAGGTACACCACTGAAATCCCGCAGAGCGGTGGCACACGGCGCCGCATGCGGGGCGTGGGGAACATGACGCCGATGCGCCAAGGTCAGGGCCCGCCCCCGTCAAGTGACAAGACGGGTGGCAGGTCAAGAACTGGGCGCATCGCAACCCCCGGAAATAGACTCGATCGACCCCAGTACCAAATGCGCTCAAGGAGTAGTGTGTCTGGACTGTCTGTCCCTCCCCGTTGCGTAATTACACCCGCACATGACATTGGCGGGCGCACGCCCCCGGCCCGTGGCATTTAACGGCGGCCTCGGGCCGGGTGCATGTAGGTTTCGCTACGGATTTGTGGCATTTGGCCTGGCCCAGCACTCTCACCACACAGGTAACTTTGTTGCACACCTCCACTCTGGTCTATTGGCCTCTTAGCTGCACACACTCTTTCTCTCACTCTCACTACAAATTTCTTTTCCTCTTTCCTTATCTTTTTCTGGCTTCTGCCTACACTCATATCCACTCACCCTTTGGCTTTTCCCACTATGTTGTCACCCTTTCTATTTACTTATAATTTTTCACGTATATAGGTATAAATAAATATATATATTTATACCCTGTATATATATATATATATATATATATATATATATATATATATATATCATAGCTTGTAGAATCTATAACTTTCACAGTGTGTAAATAATATACACTTAGAATACATTTTGGACTAAATTTACCAAAAAAGATTGTTAATTGTCAAAGTTTATAGCAAAAACTAAGGGAAACATTTTTTTTTCCAAATATTTAATTTTTTTCCTTTATATAGTAAAAAAATTAGAAAAAACCCAGTGGTGATTAGATGCAACCAAAGGAAAGCTCTATTTGTCTCAAAACAATGATATAAAATGAATTGGGAACCACGTTGCATAACTAATTGTCAAAGTATAACAGTGTTAAAAAATGGCCTGGACAGGAAGGAGCTTAAGGCTGGCCATAGATGTAGCTAATTCATTTTCGGCAATCACCTACACTCAGCCTGCCATTAACGGCTTGAAAAATGCAGTTTCAATTCATCAAAGGCCTTGTCACATGGATCAGATTTACTATGCACACATTATATTTTTTACACAGACCTTATTAGGTAAAGTTAAAAATTTAAGATTGATTATAGCGCGCATATTAAAGCGGAGTTTCACCCAAAACAGAAAGTTCAACTTTAACTGCCTTTCACCCCACCTCAACTTAATTTAGCATTTAGCATTTATCATATTTTTTTTGGGGGGGGGGGCGGGTACTTCGTTTTGACAGGTACCCGCTCCCAGTTCCGCTTTAATCGCCTAGGAATTTTATAGAATTTGGAATTTTGGCTTCCCTTCTCTTCACCAGCAGCTTTCTGGGGCACATCACAGGTTCCAGAAGGCTACGGGACAATTCACAAAGTGCAGTGTGCAGTAGGAAGCTGGCTGTGAAGCTGAAAGCTGGTAAAGTTGACTTCCCACACTAAACTGGGAACCCAAAGGCCAATGAAGAATTAGCCCGGGTGAGGATCATGCCGGATCCCTGGACAGGTAAGTTTCCTTTTATTAAAAGTCAGCAGCTACATGATTTGTAGCTTCTGATTTTTTTTTTTTCCTAGAGTGAAGAACGGCTTTAGATTTTAGGCTGGTCATACACTAAATGAGTTGGCCTTCCAACAGGGACCAGACAAATTCCAATTCGTGTGTGGCTTTCCCTGTTTGACAGAAGGTGATTATTTAATCAACTTCTGTTGAAAGGACATGTCAGAAAATTTTTGGACAGTTGATGGCTGCAGCCAATCAGCTGCATTCTCTGATCAGTGTATTCTAATAGTGAAGATGGAAACCCATACCACTTACTTTCAAAATCTTTTATTGGTTTTTCGAAACAACAAAAAATAGAATACAGAATCTGTATCAAAAGATCATGTTACATCAGTTTTTAAACATCAAACCCCTGAGGGGGATAGAAAGTTAACAGTAAGAAGGCTAAAGAAAACTGTCTAAGTATTGCAGAGAGGATCAATACCTATTCAATTATTACTGGAACATATATAAAGAAGGACCACTAGGATCATTGACCGTTTCCTAGAGAGGCCCTAGGGGATCCCACCGGCACCCCAGAAGGGATCATGCTGTGCACAAGGGGAGCCCCCGCGCCTCCCTTCTCCTGCGATTGTCTTAAAGCCCTAGGGTCCAAAATATTGTTTCATATTAATTACTGGGGGATAAAAACTTTCTGTGTGAAACAAAAAACAAAAATCAGGTATTTGTCCCGATACCAAGAATCTCTGTGCAAGAGATACATTACATCATTTACAGAAGGATCTGTCCTAGTCTCCCCCAACGGGTGAACACAATCAAAAGAAACGAGAACTAGAAGAGTAGGAGAGAATTAGAGAAGGGAGGAAAGTAAAAAAGGAAGGTTAGCCGGCCATCTGGAGGGGCCCCCGCCCCCCAAATTGTCCACTTTCAGTTTTGGGGTTGGACTCCGGGTATGAGAGAGATACCAACAAACTGTGCCCAAAGCTCCCAGATAGCTTCAAATTGCTTTTTTTTGTCGTCTAGAATGCTTGCTAATTTCTCCTGGGCCATAATCCAGGAAATTTTACGAATTACTGCTTTCACCGAGACTTTGGGCTGTTTCCAAGCCTTAGCAATGATGAGTTTTGCACCTAGGAGGATGAAGTGTATAAGTTTACGTGAATGCTTCGGAGTCTTGGGCAAGTTATCATTGAGAAGGGCTATGGCCAGGGATTTCGGGATTTGAATCTGCGTTATTTTCCGGATCAGGGAGAATATCTTACCCCAGAAGGGCCTCAGTCTAGGGCATTCCCACCAGACATGAGCCATTGAGCCCAAGAGCTGACACCCACGAAAACACTTGGGGTCAGCTGTTGGGAACATTCTGGAAAGCTTGGCAGGGGTAAAATACCATCTTGTCATAACCTTAATACTTCCTTCGATTAAGGAAATATTTTTGATGTCTTTAAAGGCTCTGTCAAAGGAGCTTCTCCATTTAGAGGCATCCCATTTTATGTGAAGTTCCCTTTCCCAGTTAAGCATATAAAGAGTCTTTTGGGTGTGGAGGGCAAGTGACTGGTAGATAACAGAGATCCCCCTCTCTGTTCCAAAGAGCAACCACACCATAATTCATATGGCGTAAAAGCGTTATGTGAGGGAGTACCTCCTCTCCAGAGTTGGCAGAGGAAATGTCTTATTTGGTGGAATCTAAAACGCTCAGAGATCGGAATTTCAAGAAGCCTTACACCTAGTTCCAAGGAAATTGGTCCCTCATTCGTGAAAAAATGTCCGATTCGGTACAGTCCCTTGTCCAGCCACCAACGAAAAGCCTTAATATCCAACCCAGGGGCAAAATCAGGATTATTGAAGATGTGCGCTAGTGGTAGACATCGCCAGATTAGGGCCAAGTTTTTTCTCAGGTTATCCCATAAGTGAAATGATTGAGCTAGAGATGGGGAGAGTATTGGGGGTCTCTGTTTAGGGGGAGTCCAGAGGAGAAAGTCTAGGGTGTATGAGGGGGCTGCCCATCTCTCTATCTGAATCCAATCTGGCTTCTCTGCCTTAGAGTATACCGTGGAGAGTTGGGCTAGCCTGGCAGCTTGAAACTACCAGAAGAGCTGAGGAGCCCCCATGCCCCCCTGAGCTCTAGGAAGGAATAGGGTTCTTTGTTGAAATCTATGTCCTCTCCCCCCAGATAAATTTGGTGATCTTTTTTTGGAATTTGGATAAGTGCTCCTTGTTAATGTTTATCGGAATGGCCCTGAATAGGTATAGGAGTCTGGGCAAAAGTGTCATCTTTACTGCATGAACTCTGCCCAACCAAGAAATCTCTCCCTTGGACCATGTTCCCAGATCAGACACTAACTTACGGTACATTGGAGGAAAGTTTAAGGGATATAATTGTTCCGTTTTAGCTGTAAGTTTAATTCCTAAATATTCTATCCATTGGTCATTCCATTTAAAATCAAAGGAGCTTTGAAGTGCGGATACTGTTTCTGTCTGAAGGGAGATATTTAAAGCCGATGATTTAGAATAGTTGACCTTAAGGCCTGAGATACTAGAGAATTCTTTCAGTAGTTTGCACAAATTAGGGAGTGATGTGGTAGGAGACGTTATGAAAAGGAGCATATCATCAGCGAAGAGCCCACACTTGTGGACTTGTTCCCCACAGGATACGCCGTGAATATTTGGGTTTGATCTAATCGTTATCGCAAGTGTTTCTATGGCCATGGCGAAAATCAGAGGGGAGAGAGGGCACCCCTGTCTCGTCCCTCTCGCTAAGTCCCTAAAAAGCCAGCCCTGAAACCCCAGCTCTCCAGGAGAGAAAAAACTTAAGGCCATTCGATCGAGTCGAAGGCCTTATGCAAATCTAAAGACAACAGCATTCCTGCCTGTTTGGGGCCCCCCTCCCAATTAGATTGGAGAATGGAGACGATGTCCACCGGTCTCCTAATTTGATCTGGACCCTGCCTCCCCAGGATAAATCCTACCTGATCTTTGTGGACGTACTGCTTGATAAAGGAGGCGAGACGGTTGGCTAAGATTTTAGTGAGTATCTTGAGATCATTATTGATTAGGGAAATGGGCCTATAGTTCTCAACTTCTTCGTGGTTCTTATTGGGTTTGGGAATAACTGCTATGAAAGCCATGTTCAGATGGGGATCCATGGGAGAGCCTGATTTCTTAGAGTTGAAAAATGTTGCCATATGGGGGGCCAGTATATCCCCGAACTTCTTATAGTAAGTGACTGACAAACCATCCGGCCCTGGGGTCGAGCCTGTCTTAAGGTTTTTAATAACTTCCCTTATCTCGTCAGAGGTAAAGGGTTCCTCCATAAGGTCTTTATGGTCCTTGGATAGAGAGGGCAGTTGAAGATTCGAGAGAAAGGAAGCGATCGAGATGTCTCTCGGTTTTTGTGTGCTTTTGTATAATTCAGAGTAAAATTCGTGAAAGGCTTTCATGATTTTAGATGGGTTGGCCGTAGGAGGTTGGCCCGCTATGCGCAATTTGGGGAAATTGTGAGAGTGGAACTTGGTGGAGAGTTTTGTGGCTAGCATCGTCCCGACTCTGTCCCTGTGACAATAAAATTTTGCTCCGCTCCATCTAATGTATCTTTTGGCTTTTGCCGTTAAAGCTAGGTTGAGTTCCAATCTGATTGCATCTAGTTTTTCATTAAGTTCCCTAGAAGTCTAGTCTATGAATGTCTATGAATGTCTATCAGCCTCTCCTTTTTAACCTGAGTGGCTAATCTGATGAGCTCGCCACGGACTGAGACCTTGTGGGCTGCCCACAGGGTTTCAGGGGAGATGTTTCCCACATCATTTAAACTGAAGTGTTCCTTGATAGCATCTGCTATTAATTTGGCGTGAACTGGATCCCCCAGGAGAGACTCGTTCAGTCTCCAATAAGCGCCCCCGTTCCGTGACAGGACATTTTTCAGAGTCAGGAGGACCAGTGAGTGGTCCGACCAGACTATATCTAAAATTTTAGCTTTAGAGGAAAGGGGGATGAGGTTAGTCGGAGTGAGTATATTGTCAATCCTTGCATAGGTCTGGTGGAGAGAGGAGAAGTGCGTAAAGTCCCTACCTGTGGGATTCAGCTCCCGCCAAATGTCTACTAAACCTTGGGAGTGAATCATTTTAGCTATTCTGGATCTTGATTTTGTGGGGCGTGTTAGTCTTCCTTTGAGAGGATTATTTTTGTCTAGGCCCTGGTCAAATGCTACATTTGAGTCCCCTCCCCATATGACTTTGCCCTCCAGGAGGGGGTTAAGAGTTGCAAAGAGGTTCTGGAAGAAGGTTGCTTGACCCTTATTAGGGGCATAATAAGAGATTATGGAGTATAGTACTCCCTCCAGAGTGCCCTTTACAAGAATGAACCTTCCCTCTGGGTCTGTAAAATGAGAAATATGGGTAAATTTACTGTTCTTAGAAAAAAGTACTGCAACACCTTTGGTTTTGTTTGGAGCGATGGCCAGAAAAAATGATGGGTAGTAAGAGTGTATGAACTTGAGACTGTACCGAATCGGGAAGTGCGTCTCCTGCAGGAGCACAACATATAGTTTGAGGGATTTGTAATAGTCAAAAGCTACTCTTCTTTTCCTAGGAGAATTGAGCCCTTGAGCGTTATGAGAAGGCACCTTGAGATCTAGACCCTTAGACAATAAATCAGCCATGGGAACAGAGGGGGAAGTGATCACCGGCCCAGCAGCCACCTACCTCGTGTTGGTGTGTATTCATAGAGAGGGTGAAGGGATGCGGATCCGTCCTATAACTGTGTGCGGGAGGTTCCGGGGCAGCCTCAGATGGCCAGCTAGAAGAGAAAAAAGTGATGAGAAAGAGTAGAGGGAAGATAGAGAGTCAAGTAAACAAAAAAAACAACAACAATGTCAAGGGCCCTCTAGCAGGACCTGTGGAGGGCAGCGGTGTATCCGACCGCTTAGTCTCCATTTTAAATCTTCTCTCGTCCATAGCGGGCGAGAGAAGTCTCACTCTGCGGGAGCACATTGGGTTCCCTCAAAGTGAGAGGAGGCGCAAGGGTACCACCCCGGACCCTTACTTCTAAGTAACTGTGACAGAAAATGTGCATAACGTAGACTAAGATCTTCGTCGTATATGCAAAATTAAACTGTAACCTTAGAACAATAATTACAATCAAGAAAAATATAAAAGGAAATAAAAGGAGCTGTCAAAACAATAAAAATAAAAAGGAATGGCCACTAGCCCTGGGCTAACTATGACCATGAACCTGGATCTGGGAAGGAAATGGTTACTGAGTACTATGAGGAACCGAAGTTTCAGTGTTCTAGTTCTCAGTGCGGATTGAGAAGAAACTTTTCTCCCGCTTCTAAAAGGCAAAGGGAACTCGGGAACAGTTCCCTGTAGACGATTCACTTAGGTGATCTTTAACGGCAGGCAGTGTCAAGGCTTTAGTGGTAATAAAGTGTCCTGTGTCCAAGGCCCCGATTGGGCCGTAAGAATAGGGGGGTGAGCATTAGCTCAATCAATGGAGGGGAACAGTCCCAAACAGTTTGGGTATATAAAAAGGGGACCTTCAAGCTCCGGTATGGAGGTCTTCCGTCCTTACTCCTTTTAGAAGGGCCCTTGATACAGAGAGGGGAGACTGGGCTGCCTGGAGGGGGGCGTTTGGATGAACCCGAAGAAGACGAGGAAAGTTCCATGGGGGCTTCCTGGGAGATTAGTTTGAGGGAGAGGAACAGACTCGCACCTTCCGGGAGGTTGGAGAAAGCATAGGCCTTGCCTTGTAAAGAAAACGTCACGGCAAAGGGAAATGTCCAACGGTATTTGATGTCTCGTTCCATCAAGACCGAAAGGGGGGGTTTGAGGGTACGTCTCCTTTGTATGGTGGACTGAGCCAGGTCTGCAATAACCTGGATTTGGTGACCCTGATGTTGGAGCTTAGGCTTCAAACGAGATTGTCTCATTACCTCCTCTTTGACAGCATAAAAATGCGGTTTTACTATTACGTCCCTTGGGGAGCCATCTTTCCTCTGGGGTCCCAGGGCCCTGTGAGCCCTATCCAGCTCTAGCCTGTGAGGCGGGATATTAGGGATAAGCTCTGAGATAAAGTCCTGCACCGTGAGGGGGATATCCGTAAATGACTCAGGGGGGCCTCTTATTTGGAAATTATACCTCCTGGACCTGTTCTCGAGTTCATCGATTCTTAATAGTAAAATGTATTATGTAGCTGCGCTCAAGTCCATCGATATAAAACATATATAAGATATAAGAGAAATAATGAATAAAAAATAATAATAATTATTAATGAATGATAAAAAATGAATAAAAATAGTCCAATGCTGTATGATGAAACAATAAAAGTCTATTGATTGAGGATCATCCGTGGTAAGAATAAATATAAGATCCAGGGGGATCTCTATGGACACAGTACTCAGGGCAGATTCCTGTTGAGTGAAGTCAGCTCTCCATAATGGTCATAAGAAACAAAGAGAAAGCGCCTCTTAAGTATAAGTGTTTATTAATATATAAAAAAAGCACATATAAGCACTTACATCAGGGTTTGTGGTATACAGCTTCCAAGGGGAACTAGATCCAAGTATCGTTAAACATCCGTGTGTACATGGCTATGATGTAAGCCGGGCGGATGGCCGCGGGCCTCCGCACGGAGACGCCGGCTGCAGTGCGGTAAGGCTGGATAGACACTTCCGCATTCCAGCTAGCACAGGTGGGTGTAGACGTCACTCGGGCCGTTCGAGTTGAATGGGATCCACTACGCGTTTCTGAGCATGCGCGAGGCTTGCAACGGGCATGTGCGCTCCTTTATCAAGTGTAGATAGGACGGAAACCAGGGAAGCTTAAATAGCTCAGCATAGGGGACAATGGTTGCTCAAGCCAATTAGAAGAGGGGCATGTATATGGTATATGCAAGATAAATGACGATAAAAGGATTAATTCTCTATGGATAACAATGCAATCTATATTTTAGGATGATGGAACTTATCACAGGACATTCCATATATATATAGAATGGGCATAATATTGATGATAAACGGATAGAGAAAACATACAAAAACACATATAAAAAAAATATATATATATAATAAGGATTAAAAATATATATATATATATATATATATATATATATATATAGTAAAGGTTAAAAGATGTTATTGTATATATATTACTAGTTATACAGGCGAATAATTCATCTACCATGTATAACAATAAATCATCTCAAAAAATCATAATAATAAGGGTGAAGATAAAAGAAAATAATAATGGGATAATATAATTACATATCATATTACATATCATATTGTAAAAAACTTTCGACTCTGATTACATCACCCAGAGCGTGCATCTTAAGAATAAATTCTTGGAAAAAGGGTTTTCTGAAAAGTTGGTTGATCAAGCACATACAACTTACCTTCCTGGCAAAAAAACCTAAGGCATTAAAACAATCTGACCATGGCACCGTTCGGTTTGTTACCAGATATCACAATGAATATAAAAGAATGTAATCCATATTCCAAAAACATTGGAATATCCTAAAACAGGATCCCTTTCTCAATAATGATCTCGGAGATAAACCGAAGGTCACTTATAGAAGGGCCCCAACCCTAAAAAATAAACTAGCACCTAGCAAACTAAAAACCATCAGACCAGAAAATACTCTTTGTTTAATTCCACTTACTGGCATGTATAGGTGTAATAAAGCCCTATGTAAGACCTGCGCCTTTGTTAGACATGGCCAACGTAGCTTTCAACATAAGGATAAGACGTATCAGTTAGAAGGCTTTTATAACTGCTCTACTGACTACGTGGTCTACTGTCTCACATGTCCATGCAAACTACTGTACGTTGGACGCACCATCTGTCCTCTGCGACAACGGTTTGGCAAACATCGCCGTTTTATAGAACAAGGATGTGACGAACATAGCGTTCCCCGACATTTTCTTGAACACCATCACCAATCTACTGCTGGCTTACAGGTATGGGTTATAGAATCCATACCACGCAAATTATCTGAGGCTGAGCGCTTTTCCAAATTATGTGAGCGTAAAACATTTTGGATTTATATTTTAGACACTTTGGCACCCAACGGGTTAAATGAGGAATTAGAGGTTAATACTATTATATAAAATAATGATAGATTTTAATTTATCATATTTTAACACATAATTTAATCACATTTTCCTGTGCTGAAATAACAACACATGGTGTACAGATGTGTTGTGAGCTTATACAAAATATATAATTCATCTCTCTTGGATTTTAATTGTTTTTACTATAATGATTACTATTGTATTTATGATGGCTATTTTCCACTGTATTTTTTTCGAAAGTTTTTTACAATATGATATGTAATTATATTATACCATTTTTATTTTCTTTTATCTTCACCCTTATTATTATGATTTTTTGAGATAATTTATTGTTATACATGGTAGATGAATTATTCGCCTGTATAACTAGTAATATATATAAAATAACATCTTTTAACCTTTACTATATATATATATATATATATATATATTTTTAATCCTTATTATATATATATATATATATATATATATATATATATATATATATATATATATATATTTAAATATATTTTTTTTATGTTTTCTCTATCCGTTTAACATCAATATTATGCCCATTCTATCTATATATGGAATGTCCTGTGATAAGTTCCATCATCCTAAAATATAGATTGCATTGTTATCCATAGAGGATTACCGTATTTATCGGCGTATAACACGCACCGGCGTATAACACGCACCCCAATTTAGGAGGGAATTTTAAGGAAAAAAAAACTTTTAGGAGGGAAGTTGAAGGGAAAAAAACTTATATTTAAATGCCCATCATTGCAGCCTTCTCAGTGCAGCCTTGCCCCAGTGCAGCCTTGTCAGTGCAACCTTCCCCAGTGCAGCCTTCCCCAGTGCAGCCTTGTCAGTGCAGCCTTCCCCAGTGCAGCCTTGTCAGTGCAGCCTTCCCCAGTGCAGCCTTGTCAGTGCAGTCTTCCCCAGTGCAGCCTTGTCAGTGCAGCCTTCCCCAGTGGAGCCTTGTCAGTGCAGCCTTCCCCAGTGCAGCCTTGCCCCAGTGCAGCCTTCGATCCTCTATCCCTGCCATCCTGGGCTTCAAAATCGCCGACCGCGATTTGAAAATGGCGCCACCAGCGCCGAAATACACAGAGCCGGTCCTCGGCTCTTCCCGGCGGCTCTCGTTCACTTTTGGCTCCACTCGTAGTCCCGAGCGGAGCTATCCGAACTCGGGACTACGAGTGGAGCCAAAAGTGAACGAGAGCCGCCGGGAAGAGCCGAGGACCGGCTCTGTGTATTTCGGCGCTGGTGGCGCCATTTTCAAATCGCGGTCGGCGATTTTGAAAATGTGACAGCTCGGGATCGCAGGGGATCGGCGTAAAACACGCACCTGCGATTTTCCCCTGATTTTAAGGGGAAAAAAGTGCGTGTTATATGCCGATAAATACGGTAATCCTTTTATCGTCATTTATCTTGCATATACCATATACATGCCCCTCTTCTAATTGGCTTGAGCAACCATTGTCCCCTATGCTGAGCTATTTAAGCTTCCCTGGTTTCCGTCCTATCTACACTTGATAAAGGGGCGCGCATGCCCGTTGCGAGCCTCGCGCATGCTCAGAAACGCGTAGTGGATCCCATTCAACTCGAACGGCCCGAGTGACGTCTACACCTACATGTGCTAGCTGGAACGCGGAAGTGTTTATCCAGCCTTACCGCACTGCAGCCGGCGTCTCCGTGCGGGGGTCCACGGCCATCCACCCGGCTTACATCATAGCCATGTACACACGGATGTTTGACGATACTTGGATCTAGTTCCCCTTGGAAGCTGTATACCACAAACCCTGATGTAAGTGCTTATATGTGCTTTTTTATATATTAATAAACACTTATACTTAAGAACCGCTTTCTCTTTGTTTCTTATATCGATTCTTAATAGGGCTGTGTCCAGTTGCTCTTGGACTGTCTGGAGATGTGCGGCATTCTGGTTGGTTCTGGCAACCGTGTGGTCAATTTTGTCTTCCATAGCCTCAATCCTAGAGCCCAGGTTAGAGAGGTCCGTTTTAATTGCATTAGTGATCTGGGAGGCTGTATTAGCCAGGCCCTTTTCTAAAAGAGCAGAAAATTTGGAAAAAAGATCTCTTGGATAGCAGAGATGTCCTTAAATGAGTATCCAGGTGGGGTGCCTGCAGATGAGGGGGGTTGAGGGGGTATGTCTGTGGGAGAAGCGCCATCTTCCCTCTGCTCACTGCTGTGTTTCTCTGTGAATCCCGTGTGAGGCTTGATGCTGCTGCAGGCCCTGATGACCAGTCTGGAGTGTGCTGGGGCCTCCCTGAGCTGCCTGGGCATAGGTCAGAGTCGGGGGGGGTGAGTATGGGTCTTTGCTCCGGCCCCTTGTGCTGTGTGGCTGAGTGAGGCCTAGCTGAGTCATTGCCGGTGGCCATCTTAGTACACCCATCCGCCGCCACCGCTGCAAATTGCGGGCCTAAATCTCGGCGAGCCAGTGCGCCGGACATCTCACCGTGTGCCCCCGCTGTTCCACAAGCGGGGGGAGTGCTCGGGTGGGTCCCCTGCTGGCTGTGGCTGGGGTTATGCCGCTCGTCGGTCCGGGGTGGTGCGGAGCTTCGGGCTTAAGCGGCCATCACGGAGCTGTCGCGCATGCGCACTCCGGAAACCCATACTATTTATAAAACATATGTGATGATTTTATAGGTAAATGTTTGGGGCGTGAAAATTATGTTTGGAAGCTTAAATCATTTGCTAATGACAAAGACTTTCAGTGAGGTGTCAGCCAACTGGAGTCCAATCAATGAGATGAGATTGGAGGTGTTGGTTGCCCTATAAAAAACACACACCAGTTCTGGGTTTGCTTTTCACAAGAAGCATTGCCTGTTGCGAATGATGCCTCGCACAAAAGAGCTCTCAGAAGACCTACGATTAGGAATTGTTGACTTGCATAAAGCTGGAAAGGGTTACAAAAGTATCTCCAAAAGCCTTGCTGTTCATCAGTCCATGGTAAGACAAATTGTTAAGCACTGCTGCTACTCTCCCTAGGAGTGGGCGTCCTGTAAAGATGACACAGCGCAGACTGCTCAATGAGGTGAAGAAGAATCCTAGAGTGTCAGCTAAAGACTTACAAAAGTCTCTGGCATATGCTAACGATACGTAAAAAACACTAAACAAGAATGGATTTCATGGGAGGATACCACAGAGGAAGCCACTGCTATCCAAAAAAACATTGCTGCACGTTTACAGTTTGCCAAGAGCACCTGGATGTTCCACAGCAGTACAGACAAAATATTCTGTGGACAGATGAAACCAAAGTTGAGTTGTTTGGAAGAAACACTATGTGTGGAGAAAAAGAGGCACGGCACACCAACATCAAAAACTCATCCCAACTGTGAAGTATGGTGGTGGGGGCATCATGGTTTGGGGCTGCTTTGCTGCGACAGGGCCAGGACGGATTGCTATCATCGAAGTAAAAATGAATTCCCAAGTTTATCAAGACATTTTGCAGGAGAACTTAAGGCCATCTGTCCACCAGCTGAAGGTCAACAGAAGATGGGTGTTGCAACAGGACAACAACCCAAAGCATAGAAGTAAATCAACAACTAAATGGCTTAAACAGAAGAAAATAAGCCTTCTGGAGTGGCCCAGTCAGAGTCCTGACCTCAACCCCATTGAGATGCTGTGGCATGACCTCAAGAAAGCGATTCACAGCAGACATCCCAAAAATATTGCTGAACTGAAACAGTTCTGTAAAGAGGAATGGTCAAGAATTACTCCTGACCGTTGTGCACGTCTGATCTGCAACTACAGGAAACGTTTGGTTGAAGTTATTGCTGCCAAAGGAGGTTCAACCAGTTATTAAATCCAAGGGTTCACATACATTTTCCACCTGCACTGTAAATGTTTACATGGTGTGTTCAATAAAAACATGGTAACATTTAATTCTTTCACTTGGTATGGTACACAGGAATACCGCCCTCTCCTATGTGCCAAACGCTGCGCTCACAGACCTACCCCTCACTGACAGCTGCTGCTTAAATTAAAACAATACAAAAATAATGATAAATGATTCACTAGTGCCTGCCCTCCCTCCAAGTGAAATCAGATAGCAGCGCTAATTATAAAAATGTGCATACATATGTGACTTAATCACAAACAAGCTGAAAAGTGACAACCTCTTAAGTGTCATATAAATAATGAGCAAAATTATTCTAATGTGAAAAAATTAAACAGTGTATAAATTGGTAACATAAAAGTCCAATAAAGTAGTGACGTAGTGATATGTGTGATGCTTCACAAATAATACAGATCTTCAGTGAGCAAAAATCTTCCACCACACCGCTGTGCACTGTGATCTCCACTCCCCTTCAGCGAGCAGACTCACCAGCTATTTTTGCCTTACACTCTCGTGCTTGGCTCACAGGCTATTCCCACACAGTAGGGGGTACAGTGATAATTTCCACTCAATTCCTGTTGGATATCCAGAGCATATGCTAGCGTACTCTCCACATGAAACAAAGAAAAGCGAAGCAATAGTGCAGTAACGCAACAAACTTTAATAAAAGTAACACTCTCCTCCACCATTAAACTCACATTTCAAAAACTTGAATCAAGCAGAATAGCACAGCACACATGGTCATCACCAAAAAACACTCTCCAAATAATAACCGGACGTATGGTGGTCACGGCGGACCCAGGCAGTCGGATGTTCGGATGACTCTCACCCGTTCCTCGCGTCTCCTGGAGCCGCTTCCCCGCTTTCCCGTATGGCGCCTCCTATCTCAGCGTCCTACGTCTAGCGCGTCAGATTGCCTCGTAGCCACGCCCCGACATGTTTCGTCACAAGGGACTTATTCATGGGATTGGCTGCGCTATCTGGCAATCTTTCTTAAATACCCTCCTCTCTCGTATGACGCGGTAATGGTGACACCGCGCCTGCGCACTCCCTGTGTCTCCGCTCGCACCATACGTGTACATTGCTTAGTATACACAAGTTAACATGCATTTAAAAGCTTCAGTTACTGCAAGTGCTGAGTATGACACTATATATCTGCAAGAGAACTGCTTGGTAATCCCGTGAGCTCATGTCATAGGCCGTGCGGGTCACCAATCATCTTTACATGTGTTCTATATTGCAGGTCTTAAGTGTCATCTCAAAAAACATTTAAAAAAATATTTTTTGAAATTTATATCTTTTTTATTTCTATAAAAGACTGTCATTAATATTAAAGCTGAATGGTTGGAAAAGTGAATAAAAAAATATATAAAAATTATTAAAAATAAAATAAAAATAAAAATAAAAATAAAAATAAAAATAAAAATAAAAAAATATAAAAAACTTAACCCATTACGGTCCATCTCAGGTACTCCTGGGTATTCTGAAAGAGTTCTACCGACACACAATTTTTTATCTATGGTGCACCTTCCACAGTTATCAAAGTGCAGCATATTATTATCCACTCTGTCCCCCCTCCCTGTCACCCCTCCCTGTCACCCCCCCAATTATGGAGAGGGGAGAAGTCCCATACCAATTCATAATAGATATCTACCTCTGGAGGAGGAATATCATAGACCTCAATATCAAGAACATGGCCCCCCACCTTTTTTAGGCCAGCGAGGGAGGAGGGGGAGAGGAGGGGGGACACCGAGAGGAAAGAACCACCCAACATACAACAGGGAAGGAATGAAGGGACCACAGCCATATACCAACAGAGCGATGGGACCATTCCCAGGAGGCGAAGGGGATGCCGGGCAGGACGACGGCAACAACCCAAGAAAGAGATTGAGGGACATGTAAATACGGGGGTTTACAATTTAAGTGAAGTGACATTAAATGCCAAAGAGATGAATATTTTAAATTTGGGCCTGAAATGTGCCCCCAGGAGGGTTCTAAATAAATTTGGAGTGTACATTGACACTCATAAGTTTATTAGATCCCTCAACATTAAAAAATATTTTCTCAGTCACCCAGTAGTTTCGACCCATAATGTGGGGTCTTCTTCTAGCAAAGTTGATAGCGGCCTAAGGAACAAGTCACTATTTAATCCCCAAAACTCCAATAACCATTATGTTGAGGTATTCAAAAATCTAGTTTTGAAAGATCTAGATACCATTAAAGTAAAAGAGGAAGTGAATTCAAAACATATTAATGAAGGAATCAGGGCACTAGAAAAACGGAACGACATCATTATACGTCCGGCTGACAAGGGAGGGGGGGTTGTCATTATGGATAAATCATTTTATCACGGACAACTTTCAAATATGCTTAGTGACCGCTCCACATATGAAAGATTAACCACAGACCCTACTGAGAAATATAGGGAACAGTTAAACTCATTGGTTGAAAGGGGATATGCTACTAATGCCCTGAACCTTAGAGAGAGAAGGTACCTTGTCCCTAGTGCGTGTAGGATTCCTGTTATATATACACTTCCTAAAATTCACAAGGACGCCAAACTACCACCAGCGCGCCCGATTGTAAACGGGATAGGATCTGTCACGGCGAGGTTGGGAGAGTACCTAGATAGGTTTCTCCAGCCAAGTGTAAAAAACACTAAGGCGTATCTACGAGATACCACCGACCTACTCCAAAGATTGGGGGAGGTCTGTTTGAACCCTGCCGCTGACATCTTTTTAGTGACAGCAGACGTGTCCTCATTATATACGATCATTCAACATGAGGACGCCTCCCTGTCATTGAACTGGGCCATGAGTAGGAGAGAGGACATTCCAGACATGCAGAAGAGGTTTGTGGGCCAGGCCCTAAACTTCTGCATGTCACACAATTATTTTTGGTGGAATGGGCACTTTTTCTCCCAACGGGTTGGCGTGGCTATGGGGGCTAAGTTTGCCCCCAGCCTCGCCAACCTGTTCATGGCTGAGTGGGAAGACAGATTCATTTTTAGTAAATCTTTTCCCCAGTTGAGATTCTATCGAAGGTTCATAGATGATCTCCTGTTCATCTGGGAGGGATCTAGAGAATCTGTTGAAGAATTTTTGAAATACCTCAACACCAATAATAACAACATCAAATTGGAGGCCCAGATTAGTGAAACATGTGTCAATTTTTTAGATGTGTCCATTGAAAGGAAGGAACAGTCTCTGGTGACTAGTGTATACTTCAAACCAACGGACCGGAACAGTTTCTTATCCATCAGGAGTGGTCATCACCCTGTATGGATAAAAAATATTCCGAAGGGACAATTCTTGAGGGTCCGTCGAAATTGTACAGAACAAGGGAAGTACTACACACAGGCAAAGGTTTTAAAAGAGAGATTCCTCCAGAAAGGGTATTCAGAAAAATCCATGGATGATGTCATAGAACAGGTAGCTAATATACCAAGGGAGGACTGTTTGAAAAAGAAAGAAAGGACTAAGTCTGAGGAAAAACATCAGTGGAGTTTCATATCCAACTATCATAGTCAATATAGAGAGATAGAGACCATTTTTAAAAAATATTGGTACATACTCCGTAGGGATCGACATCTAGGAGAGATGTTACCCGAAACCCCTAAGTTCATCTATAGAAGGGCCCCCAACTTTGGAGACAAAGTGGTAAAGAAAATTCTTGACCCCCCAGTTCAACCATCAATTAAAATTAACCTTAAAGGTTTTTTTCCATGCAACAAATGCATATGTTGTAGAACAGTGAGGAACAGGAGTAGGAGTACGAAGAGTATCACTAATCGAGCAAATGAAACTTTTGAAATCAAGGAGTTCATTACATGTAACTCATCATTTGTTGTATACTTGATGTGGTGCCCATGCGGCCTGTTCTATATAGGACGCACCAAAAGACTACTAAGGGTTCGTATTTCTGAGCATTTAACCAATATAAAAAATGGTTTCAAGTATCACAGCGTGTCCCTCCATTTCAAAGAATACCATAACCAGGACCCCAGTTTATTACAATTTTGCGGGATAGACATTGTATATCCATCGTGGAGGGGTTCAAACAGAATAAGGGATCTGTCCCAACGAGAAACCCGATGGATATACCTCTTTAAATGTCTTTTTCCGGGGGGTTTAAATATAGAATTGGACCTCAACTGTTTCATCAATGATTATTGATAATGATTGGTGGGCGGTTGATGACCGGTTGGGGTCCCTCTGTATTTGTCACCCTAAATATAGAGAGGCTAAGAATCCATAACACCAACGCAATTATGAGATTTACCTACTAAGGGGGGTGACAGGGAGGGGGGACAGAGTGGATAATAATATGCTGCACTTTGATAACTGTGGAAGGTGCACCATAGATAAAAAATTGTGTGTCGGTAGAACTCTTTCAGAATACCCAGGAGTACCTGAGATGGACCGTAATGGGTTAAGTTTTTTATATTTTTTTATTTTTATTTTTATTTTTATTTTTATTTTTATTTTTATTTTTATTTTATTTTTAATAATTTTTATATATTTTTTTATTCACTTTTCCAACCATTCAGCTTTAATATTAATGACAGTCTTTTATAGAAATAAAAAAGATATAAATTTCAAAAAATATTTTTTTAAATGTTTTTTGAGATGACACTTAAGACCTGCAATATAGAACACATGTAAAGATGATTGGTGACCCGCACGGCCTATGACATGAGCTCACGGGATTACCAAGCAGTTCTCTTGCAGATATATAGTGTCATACTCAGCACTTGCAGTAACTGAAGCTTTTAAATGCATGTTAACTTGTGTATACTAAGCAATGTACACGTATGGTGCGAGCGGAGACACAGGGAGTGCGCAGGCGCGGTGTCACCATTACCGCGTCATACGAGAGAGGAGGGTATTTAAGAAAGATTGCCAGATAGCGCAGCCAATCCCATGAATAAGTCCCTTGTGACGAAACATGTCGGGGCGTGGCTACGAGGCAATCTGACGCGCTAGACGTAGGACGCTGAGATAGGAGGCGCCATACGGGAAAGCGGGGAAGCGGCTCCAGGAGACGCGAGGAACGGGTGAGAGTCATCCGAACATCCGACTGCCTGGGTCCGCCGTGACCACCATACGTCCGGTTATTATTTGGAGAGTGTTTTTTGGTGATGACCATGTGTGCTGTGCTATTCTGCTTGATTCAAGTTTTTGAAATGTGAGTTTAATGGTGGAGGAGAGTGTTACTTTTATTAAAGTTTGTTGCGTTACTGCACTATTGCTTCGCTTTTCTTTGTTTCATGTGGAGAGTACGCTAGCATATGCTCTGGATATCCAACAGGAATTGAGTGGAAATTATCACTGTACCCCCTACTGTGTGGGAATAGCCTGTGAGCCAAGCACGAGAGTGTAAGGCAAAAATAGCTGGTGAGTCTGCTCGCTGAAGGGGAGTGGAGATCACAGTGCACAGCGGTGTGGTGGAAGATTTTTGCTCACTGAAGATCTGTATTATTTGTGAAGCATCACACATATCACTACGTCACTACTTTATTGGACTTTTATGTTACCAATTTATACACTGTTTAATTTTTTCACATTAGAATAATTTTGCTCATTATTTATATGACACTTAAGAGGTTGTCACTTTTCAGCTTGTTTGTGATTAAGTCACATATGTATGCACATTTTTATAATTAGCGCTGCTATCTGATTTCACTTGGAGGGAGGGCAGGCACTAGTGAATCATTTATCAACATTTAATTCTTTGTGTGTTAATTTTATGACCAATTTGTGCAGAAATCCATATCATTCCAAATGGGTTCACATATTTTTTATTGCAACTGTATAGAGGAAGAGCCAGGTTGGTTGAGTCAGCTCCTGGAATTCTTTTACTGTATGTCTTGTCTGCAACAGAGAGATCTGACTGTCATAATTCCTCAGTTTGCCCTTGCCCACTTTTGCATAGAACATCGTTATTTGCAATTTTCATACTAAAAAAAATCCAACCGGTAGAGTGGGAACCCCTCATAATGACTGCAGCAGGTGTGCAGATTAAAAAGTGAAATAAAGCTTTGGGAGAAACTGATCCTTGGATTTATGTTTTATTGAACTTGGCATTTTGGTAAAACAAAATACTTGTAAAGGTTGGACTGATTGGCCACGTTCATGCTATCACATTCATTTACAGTAGTTATTAATTAAATTGTCCATAAACTTGAGACCCTTGTTGCTTGTTGTGAGATAACCTGTGTAGAGAAAATGTATGCTGGCAAAATTGGAAAGGATGAGCCAGTAGATTGTTTTCCCTTATCTGTACTGGGATATGAGAAGTTCTATGGAGCTTACTCTTTCATAAATATATGCAGAATCATGTAAAACATGTGGTTATATTTTTTGGGGGATAGATGGATGAATTAGTCTATAAATTCTGAATATCATTACATTTTCCATTTTTAAGCAGAAGCAATGTTGTACTGTGACCACACCACTACTTAAAATTGCACATTTTAAGAGCACAGTAGTGTGCATTAGAAATGTCCTTGAAATAGCTTGTGACCTGTCACAATCATATTACTGGCCTTCCCTCCAAGCACAGAGTTCTCTATGCTGCAAATAGCAGTGAGTACTCCTTAAAATACTGCAGACTCTACACTGAAGCTTGCTTTTTATGAATGAGCTATAAATGCAAGCTGTGGTGGGGAGTGTCAGAAACCATGAATCAGACTGAGATAGAAGTACAGTTAAATCTCACTTGTTTAATTAATAATAAAAAAGGTAAACAGAGTAAACGTAGTCAAAACATAGCCAGAGTTCAGGAACCAGAACGGATAGTCAGACAAGCCAAAACATCAGGGAGCCAGAGATGAGTGTAGTAGAACAGCAAGCAGGATCTGGTGCCAGAAGCAAGTCTTTAACAGGAACACAGTGAGCGTCTCTAGAGATGTGACCAAGACAAAGGCAGAGATCATCTGGGCTGGACAGCTTAAGTAGGCAGGACTGACGAGCAGGATATCATCAACAGGTGAGTCACTGTGGAGAGATAGGAGCTGGCAATTAGCCAACAGCTGAGCGGCCAGCTCAGAGAAGGTAGGGCTGAGAGTACCCCCTCCTCAATGACCCCTCCCCCTTGGAGGACCACCAGGCTTGAGGGGAAAATATCTATGGAAATCACTGAGGAGGACAGGGGCATGTACGTCTGAGGATGAGACCCAAGAGCATTCCTCCGGACTGTACCCTTTCCAATGCACCAGGTACTGTATGTGCCCACGGAACCTACGGGAGTCAACAATAGACTGTACTTAATACTCCTCATGGTTCTCAAACTGTACAGGGTGAGGACGAGGCACTGAGGTGGTAAACCAGTTGCAGACCAAAGGTTTTAATAAGGAGACATGAAATACATTTGAGATATGCATATTAGAAGGAAGGTCTAATGCGTAAGCCACTGGGTTAATCCTGCGAAGAATACGGAAAGGCCCAATAAACCGAGGTGCGAACTTCAGAGAGGGAACATGAAGTCGGAAGTTGCGAGATGACAGCCAGACCCTGTCCCCAACCTGGTAGGAAGGCACAGGCAGGCGTCTGCGATCTGCATGAAATCTGTACCTATTATTAGCATGTCTCAAAGCCTCCTGGACTTGTGCCCAAGTGGAACAAAGACCACAGAGATGCTCCTCTAACGCAGGAATACTCTGTGGAACGAATGAGTCATGCAACATGAAAGGTTGGAGACCATAGTTTGCCATAAATGGGGACAATCGGGAAGCAGAATTCAAGGCACTATTGTGAGCAAACTCCGCCCATGGTAAGAGGTCTGACCAGTTGTTATGATGGTCAGAAATATAGCAACGTAGGAATTGCTTCAAGGCCTGATTGGCTCATTCTGTGGCCTCATTAGACTGCGGGTGATACGCAGAGGAGAAATCAAGATGAATTTCCAGCTGTGCACAGAAGGCTCGCCAGAACCAGGACACAAACTGACTACCCCTGCCCGAGACAATCACCTTGGGTAGCCCATGTAAGCGAAAGATCTCCCGAACAAAAATGGAAGCCAGTTCCTTAGAAGAAGGCAACTTCTTAAGTGGAATACATTGAAACATTTTGAAGAACGGGTCAACCACCATAAGGATAACTGTGTTGCCCTGGGAGTTGGGTAACTCCACAATGAAATCCATAGTCAGGTGGGTCTAGGTCCCCTCTCCATTGGGTATGGGTTGTAGGAGGCCCACTGGAAGGTGTCATGAAGTCTTACTCTGAGCACACACGGAACAAGCAGCTACGAAGGCAGCTACAAATAGTTGGCAAAGCCAAGAAAATGCTGCAGAGGACGTGAATCCATGGGTTGGGGCCACTGTAGGACTGCTGAAAGTATCTCTGGGTCCATCGAAAAACCAGCAGTGGAAATGACATAACCCAGGAATTTAACCTGTTTACAATGGAATTCGCACATCTCCAATTTAGAATAGGATTGTTCTCTCTTAGTTTCTGAAGAACACAACTGACATCTGTGTGGTGGCTTTCCAGAGACTTGGAAAATATGAGGATATCGTTGAGATAAACCACCATCCATAACTGCAACAAATCTCGGAGGATATCATTAATAAATTCCTGAAAAAACTGCCGGGGTGTTACAAAGGCTAAAAGGCATTACAAGGTACTCATAATGGACTGTTCTGGTATTAAACGCAGTTTTCCACTCGCCGCCCTCCTTAATCCTCACGAGATTGTATGCCCCTCTCAAATCAAGCTTTGTGAAAACCGTTGCTCCCTTGAGGCGGTCAAATAACTCAAATAGGCATTCTTAATCGTGAAATGATTGAGACCCCCTATAATCAATACAAGGTCTCAGTTCACTACACTTCTTCTTCACAAAGACGAAGCCAGCACCAGCCGGAGACGAGGATTTGCGGATGAAACCTCGAGAAATTGCGTCTGCAACATACTCCTCCATGGTCTTATTCTGCAAGACCAACAAAGGGTAAACCCGGCCACGAGGGGGTATGGCACCAGGTTGAAGGTCAATTGAGCAATCATATGACCGGTGTGGAGGCAAACTACCGGCTTGACCATTGTCAAAGACATTGCTAAAAACGCGGTACTCCTCTGGCAGGGAGGAGAGAGAAGAAGTGCACAGGACCTTGGCTACCTTCTGGAAACATATCTTACTGCATTGTGGCAACCAGGAGAGAACCTCAGCATGGAGCCAATCAAAAGAGGGGTTGTGAATCTGTAACCAAGAATAACCAATCACCAGCGGAAACTTAGGTGAGGAAATAACTTGGAATTGGATTATCTCATGGTAATGAGCCCCCACAGCCATGGAGAACGGAACAGTCTCATGAGTCACATGGGCGGCAGGCTGTAGAGGTCTCCTGTCAAGAGCCTCAATGGCAAGTGGAGTGTCACGCAGCTGCGATGGAATCGAGTGCTTCAATACAAAGGCAGCATCAATGAACAGGCCTGCAGCCCCTGAGTCGATTAGAGCCTGTATCTCGATGGACAACTCAGCCCAAGAAAGGGTAACCGAAACCAGAGGCTTATCCTTCTGGATAACTGTGGATGAAACAACGCCACCTAAGGTCTGTCCGTGACAGGACCTCAAGGTTTGGGCATTCCCTGGATGGTTAGGACAAGACTTTAAAAAGTGACCTGCCTGGCCACAGTAAATGTACAATCTCTCCCTCCTCCTAAGGGTTCTCTCATTCGCAGAGATACTCGTGAAGCCCAAGTGCATGGGTTCATCTTCACTAACCGACTCGGTACCAGAAGGCATGGGAGATGAGGGAGGCAAAGGGGGAACTGCAAAGCTTGGAGACAAATATACAGGGGGCTTCCACAAGCGCTCCTTAAAAGAGAGTCTTTTTCTGAGTTTGGAGTCAATGAGGATGGCAAACATAATCAACATCTCCAGCTCAATGGGTATATCTTGGGCTGCTATCTCATTCTTGATGGTATCTGAGAGACCATGAGAAAAATCAGCCATGAGGGCCTCATTGTTCTAAGCAACCTCTGCTGCCAGAGTACAGAATTCAATGGTGTAATTGGCAACAGTTTTTGTACTTTGTTTGATGGACATGAGGCACTTGGCAGCGGAAGCGGAGCATGTGGGAACATCAAATACCCTTTTAAAGGAAGCCACAAACTTAGGGTAACTTAAGACAACAGGTTTTTGCGTCTCCCATAGGGGGTTTGCCCAGGCCAAGGCTCTCTCAGTAAACATATCACAAAACCTACTTTGCTTCTGTCCATGGGAAACCCCTGGAGCAGCATCTCAAAGTATATCTAAACCTGGTTGAGAAACCCTCTGCATATCGCGTCACTTCTTCCCGTGCATGCGCACTATAATAGGGATGCCATTGCGTCTCTTTGTGCCATTCCCCCTTGGTTGATGTACAGTGAAGCCACGCTGTCTCCTTTCTCTGGACTGACAGTTCTTGGAATCCTTTGGGACTTTCAACATCTTAATATGGGGCCTTTGGTCTGGGCTGTCTCTGACCTATAAGACATCTTAAGTAAGCATATATAATTTTTTTTAGGTATGGGGCCAGCCTTTTGGGGAATAACACTCCAGGCTGACCCCATTTTCTTCCCGGGAATTTACCATCCTTCTTTTCTGCTTTCTTTTAGCCCACAGTACCCTTATTTCAATGCCCTTTAGGTAATCCATATTTGTTTTTTTTCTGGAAGGGAACACTGGGCATCCACATGCGGCAGGCCCTCAATGGCCCTGACAGGACATCCATGTTTTCTGGAGGAATGCCTCTGCTAAATTTGCACATTTTTTGTAAGTGTATGCTCAATGGCCAATAGATGCACATTCATGGGTATGAATTTGTATTAATGTTTTACTAATATGAGCTGTTTTTTCAGAAGTAGTATTATTTCCTGAAGAAGATTCATAACAATAATTTTGAAACGCATTGGATATCCCTCTCTGCAGCATTCCTTATTAGAAACCACGATTAAAGGGAACAGCAAGTAGATTGGGACTGCTACTTCATGGTTTAAAACAGCCTATGTGCAATGTTTGCAAATTTTATTCATATAGTGTGCAATGTTGACAATGTTATTTCTATGATGTGTTGTATCATCAATATGAAATATTTGAACATATTTTTTCTACAATAAATTACAATTTTTTATATGTGAAATATATATATTAAATTATATATTATATTATATTATATTATATTATATTATATTATATTATATTATATTATATTATATTATAAATATATATTTTTTTTATTGCCCATAAAATTACACCTTTTGAGGTTATTTACAGAAACCTTCTGCATTGGACTGGATCGCCCCCAAATCACTGGGGAAGTGGAGCGGAACCAGACATTCCTCTTATAGAGGTAATACTCGAGGCGGATGTCTGCACAGAGACTGGAGCAGCAGCAGGGATAGCCTGCAACACAGGTTGTACCAGAGCAGCCACAGTGGGAGATTCCAGGTGAGCTGTGCAACTCAGGAGCGTTTGTAACGCCATGTCAAACTGATCCATGCAGTGATCCTGCTCATCCAATCTGGAAAAGATATTACCAACAAGTGGATTGACTGCATATTCTGAATTCATGGTCTTCGCCTACTGTCAGAAACTATGAATCAGACTGAGACAGATGTACAGTTAAATCTCACTTGTTTAATAATAATAAATAAAGGTAAACATAGTAAACATAGGAAAACATAGCCAGAGTTCAGGAACCGGAATGGATATTCAGACAAGCCAACACGTCAGGATCTGGAGCCAGAAGGAATGTCAGCCAAGCAAGTCTTTAACAGGAACACAGGAGAGCGTCTCTAGAGATGTGACCAAGGTGAAGGCAGAGATCATCTGGGCTGGATGGCTTAAGTAGGCAAGACTGACGAGCAGGATATCATCAACAGGTGAGTCACTGTGGAGAGATAGGAGCTGGCAATTAGCCGACAGCTGAGCGGCCAGCTCAGAGAAGGAAGAGCTGAGCCCAGCCCTGACAGGGAGTAACCTAGCAGTGTATAGTGATATACTGTACACTGTTCTATTAATGGACTGCATGATGTTTTTATGGGGCAAAAACAAACATCCTTGAAACCCTAGGTTCAAGTATGAACCAAGGTCTTCCAGATACTTTGCTTTTTATGTTATGTAGAAAGTGTACCAGTAACAATTTTCAACACTAACTTGCATTGCATTTATATCTACATACAATGTTTCAGTGCCAGTAACTTTTAATTATTCTGCGATGGCACGCCAGGATTTGTAAAGTACAGATAAAACTAGATTCAGATTTAAGATTCAAAGTCTTATTGTCATAAGCACAATGTATGAGCACCAAGTACAATAAAATGTTTACTTGCATGTATACTCACAATTTAATACAAAAAAATTGCCACAAATATATATTCACACACATATAACAAGTAGCAGCAGTACATACACACTCTTAAAAACATAATAAATAAAGTGGCACAATACAGCATAAGTAGATACAACTAAGTATCATTAGGAAAATATTGAATTTTATACAGACGAAATTGTCTGGAAATGTATTGCATTGCCATTACTTTTCTACCTTTTTTTGTTTAATAAAATTATGATTACTCTCTGGATTCTTCTGCTTTTCTTTACAAATGGGAACACTTTTGTTGTATTTGAAATAGTCACTTTTATTTACCTATATACTGCATGCTATCCTGCTGTCTTCTCTGGTGTACCCAATTTTGCAAATTAGTCCAAATATGAGTATATTTTAATTTTAGATATATATCGACCACCATTCTAAATTTAAAACATAGATGAGTTCCTAAAAGCAGATTGAATTATCAGCTCATTACATGAGACAAATTAAATCACCAGGTGTGCAATCCTGTAAGTATGTGCTACCAGAAAATTGCTTCACAAAGCAAACATTAGACGTAAAGTGCTAAAATGACAATAATATGCTTAAATTGCACATCTAAAAATGGAGAGTGTTAAGATTGTAATTCCTTAAGTTTTTCCTACCTCCTGTACTTTTCCTTTCTTACACATAATATCTAAAGTGAGGGGACCAAAAAGCTCAAATTCCTAGGATTTTCCTAGATTTTTTCTGAAATTGTATTAAAAAGACAAAACTTTGCTGTAATATAGACTCATTTTAGAAGGGTTCCAGACATTTTTTTGTATAGAGTCTGGATTCAGTGAGGAAGAGTTAAAATATCTGCTATTTTTTTATTGCTGTTCCTGTACTTGTTTGGAAAACTTTTCCTTAATTTATTGACCAACAATGGGTACAGCAATACAGCAATAACCCCATTCATGGCACCTCAGTAATGTTCCTCCTTTACCTTGGGTGTCTGCTTCCCTTGATCTGTGCAAATGCACACAGAATCATAATAGTGGAAGATGAGGCAAAATCTCATTAAATCCTGTTTGTCTGACAGGTGTCAGATTGGAAAAGAAGTGAATGGAAATCCTGCCAATAAGGGCTTTGGCAGCATTAGTATAGTTCGGAGTCCTTATTAGGATTTTATTAGTTTTTTTTTTATTGTCTGTGCCCCTGATAGAGCAGGGATAGAAGAGAAAACTCTTCTATGGGGACAGCATTTAAACCCCAAAATAGATTTCAAACTTTTCCTACCCCTAGCACAAAAACAAAATCTTGCTAATCTATGAATACCAGAGTAAAAAGGGTCAAATTAATTGCTGGAGCCTCTACACAGATGCCTGTGGAGTGACAGGTAGCTATGTATTTCTGCATACTTAATTAAAGGACAATGAATTAAAATATATATTTTTTTATTGATAAGATAAAGTGTATTTATGCACTAGTAGAATGTCAAAGAAGAATTTGCAACCTGGGGTCATGATATGTATTTGTACATACTACTGCATTTGGGGACAGAAACGTAATCTTGTAATTATAAATTCATATTTCAAGAGCCAGTTGCTTATTTGGTCCTTAAAAAAACCCAAAAGCTTACATAACATTGCCTTTAAATATGGAAGTAAAGTTTTGAGATTTGAGAGGACAGTGATCCTGCATGTAGGCATCACAATTTGCTGGTAAATTTCAGGCAACAACAAACTATGATGGGATGAAATAGTCATTAACCATATTGGTATTACGCTAGAAAAAAAGCCTTTTTTTATACTTGGGGTATTATAATACAATACTCCTAATTATTTGGTGGTGTACAATTATCACAAGCCTCCAAACAAGCTGGTAAGTGTGGCTGTCCTTTAAACTAGCGGTTTTTCCCAGGGATGGGGGTGGGGGTGGAGGGATATTCACAGAGTTTGTCCTCAGCCCCCTTTACAGCACAGTTCCCCTTTACAGTGCAGTCCCCTTTACATCACAGTGCCCCTTTACAATACATTAATGTAACAGGGACTCCTGTGTAAAGGGGGCTCTGTGATGTAAAGGGGACTAGACTGTAAAGGGGGCACTGTGATGTTAAGGGTGCACTGTTATTTTAAGAGGAGTGTACTGTGATGTAAAGGAGACTGCACTGTGATATAAAGGGCACTGCACTGAAAAGAGGCACTGTAATGATTACAGTGCCCCTTTGCAGTGCAGTGCCCTTTATATTACAGTATCCCTAGCAATCACAGCCTCCTCCATCACAGTGCCCCTTCAGTCTACCTATCAAAGTGCCCCTGCAGTCAGCCCATCACAGTACCCCTGCAGTCTGCCCCTCCCCCCTATCCTCTCTAACATCACTCTTTCCTATTCAAATCTCTGCCTCCCCTGCACAGGACTCTTACCTTTGGCAGGGCAGAGGCTGTGACCAGTCTGTGTGTCATCCCCTGGATCCCCCTCCGACCCACCCGATGATGTCATCCTATCAGCAGGACAGGGGGTGGGAGGAGCTCTCCATTCCGATCTGCAGCTCCTCAGATTGTTAGAGTTGGGCGAACAGTTTGGGCTAAGTAAAATACGGCCCGGACATTGGCTTTCCTTTTTTTAAATTGTCTGCCGTAGTTTTTCTGGCTGCAATGCTGGTGTTCCCCCTTTTTAATTTTTTTTATAGTTTTTACACTTCTGTCAGCATCAGTACTCAATTTAAAGTGCACCAAACACCACTTTTCATTCAATAGGGTGCTTCCAATCACACATTTCACAGTTTCTATTATATTTGGGTAATAAGCCCCCCATCATGTCTGGGAGACCAACAAAGAGAGGCAGATGTTCCCATGCCACTATGAAGGGGTCAGCAGTGTCTGTGTCCACAGGCAAAGGTGGACGTGGTCCTCAGGCAGGGCACATTTGTCTCTGTTTAGTGATGTTGCCTGTGCTATCCAGTGACAGCATGTAGAGGAGGTGGTTGACTGGCTTACTAAACCATCCTCACCTGCCTCATCCTCTATGACCCAAGCTGACACTAGTGCACAGTCCACCGCAGCTGCCAGACTGGCTTATTCTGCCTCCTTGTCCACAGCTACTCCTGCCATAGCCCCAGCATCATGCATGGAGGAGTCAGCTGATTTATTTGAACAAAGCGTCAGCCACTTGCTTCTTGAGGATGCACAGACTTTACTTGATTCTGATGTTGGTTCTGAGGTAGAGGAAGGGAATAACATGAGCAAGGGGAGAAAACTGATAATTAACAAATTGGCAGTCATGTTCCCCCAGCCGCAGCTGATGATGATGAGGTCACTGACACAACTTGGAGAAACAACCCCAATGAGGTAGGATATCCTCCAGAGGCAGCCATTGTGGAAAAGTAGAGAGCAGCCACCCTATTACATCAGATTTTCTAGCACATGTGCATCCAATCACACTGTTGCAATTTGCAATCTCAGCCACAAGCAGATCAAGCTTGGCAAAAACACCAGCCATTTGGGTACCACATGTTTGACAAGGCATTTAATTTCCCACCACTCAGCCCTTGGCAAGAGCACCTGAAAGCCACACACAAGGGACACAATTCTTCTCCTCACTCCTCACCTTTCATGTCTACCCCCTCTATATCTCATGACCTTTCAGCAGCCTCCACTGACAGGGATGATGGTATAGTAAAGAGTGTCACAGGTCCTTGCAACACATCTGCCAGCAACACACCACCAGCTGTAGAGTATAGCAGGCAAATTTCTTTGATCCAGCTGCTGCCTTGAAAAAAAATCACACTCCCTGCCACCCACATGCCCAGTGTCTGAATTCCATCTTGTCCAAATTGCTGGCTTTACAACACTTGACTTTCCATCTGGTGAATTCTGCCCCCTTCCGTGAATATGCAGAATATGCTGTACCACAATGGCAGGTTACCAGTCGCTATTTCTTTGCAGGTAAGGCCATTCAAACTCTGTGCCATCACATAGTCGGCAATGTTGTGACATTGTTGGGCAAGGCAGTCAGCCACAAGGTCCACATTACTGCTGATACGTGGTCCACCAAACATGGTCAGGGATGATATATTTTGTTCACAGCACACTGGGTAACTCTGCTTGCAACTAGGAAGGATGCAGGACAGGGCTCAGTGCTGCAGCTTGTTTTGCCACCACATCTCCATACAGCTGGTGGTGATGATGTGAGATCTGTCAGCTCCACCCACTCCTCCTCCTCCATGCCCTCTGCTGGATTCTCATATGAACCACCAGTACCCCCTAAGCGTTCAATTGGCCATTCAATGAGTCAGGCTAAAATATGCCATGCATTGCTTCAGTTAGTCTGTCTAGGGGACATGAGCCACATGGGAGCAGAGATCATTTCAGCTCTGTTCACACCATGGAAGCTTGAGCCAGGAATGGTGGTGTGCGATAATGGCACTAACCTTCTGTCTGCCCTTTGACAGGGAGAGTTGACACATGTGCCATGCCTCAATTTGGTGGTGCAGCATTTCTTAACCGCTTGCTGCCCGCCACACGTCATATGATGTTGTCAGGATTGAACGGTGATATCTGAATGATGCCGGTAGCTACAGACACCATTCAGATATCTTCTTTTAGCGATTCCCTACACCATAAGAGTGATCATAGTCGAATGATCATAGCTTGATCGTTCTTACAGGTGGCGAGAGGGAACAACCCCACCTCCCGCCTCCCTCCAGTGCCTCTACCGACTCACCCCTGCCATCGGTGAGTTGGAGAAGGGAACCGCTGGCACTTGATGCTGATGATAGAGATTTCCAGCAGACCAGATGGTCCCTGGAGTCTCTATGATCGTTTGGTGGACAGGCGCGATGTTATGACATCACGCCCGACCCCTGCATTTGGCGCCATCTCGGCTGGGAAGCTATGATAGTTTTTTTATTTTATTTCAGGCTTCCCAGCCTAGAGGTGAGATCTGTGGACTTATTGACTCATATATAACTGTAAAGAGGACCTGTCATGTTTATTCCTATTACTAGAGATGTTTACATTCCTTGTAAAAGGAATTAAAGTGGTCCAAAAAAAATTAAAAAGAACGTGTCAAACTAGAAAAATAAAAGTAAAATTACCAATAAAAAATAAAATAAAAAACTTAAAGCACCCCTGTCCCCGTGTGCTCGCACGCAGAAGCAAACACATATGTAAGTCGCGCCCACATATGTAAACAGTGTTCAAACCATACATGTGAGATATCGCCGCAAACATTAGAGCGAGAGCAAAAATTTTAGCCCTAGACCTCCTCTGTAGCTCAAAAAATGTAACCGGTAAAAAAATTTAAAGGGTTGCCAATGGGGATTTTTAAGTACCGAAGTTTGGCGCCATTCCATGAGCGTGTGCAATTTTTAAGCGTGACATGTTAGGTATCTATTTACTTGGCGTAACATCATCTTTCACATTATGCAAAAAAATTGGGCTAACTTTACTGCTTTGTTTTTTTTTAATGCATGAAACTGTTATTTTTTTTCCCCAAAAAAACACGTTTGAAAAATTTCTGCGCAAATACAAGATAAAAAGTTGCAACAACCGCCAATTTATTCTCTAGGGTCTCTGCTAAAAAAACATATATAATGTTTGGGGATTCTATGTAATTTTCTAGCAAAAAAAATATGATTTTTACATGTAGGAGAGAAATGTCAGAATTGGCCTGGTAGGCAAGTGGTTAAACAGGTACCCAGGTTTGCAAGATCTTCTAAGGCAGGCCAGAAGAGTCTGTAGCCATTTCAGGCTGTAATACACTGCCAGTGTACTGTTGGCTGAAAATCAGAGGGAATTCCACCTGCTCGTAAACCGCCTGATTTGTGACATGCCCACCAGGTTGAGCACAACTTTGGCAATGATGTAGCGGCTGCACATGCAGCAGAGGGCCGTCATTGAGTACCTGTGCGAGGATTCTGGCAGTTTTTGAGGCATAGAAGCAGAGGAATACATATGTCAAACCTTGAGGGATGTTTTCAGTCCCCAGAAGCATTGGGAGTAGTGCGGGGCTGGGAGGAGGCAGTTCCAGACACTGTAATCCTCAGTGACCCTGAGGACTCTGCTTCCCATGCCTCCGCAAACTTGTGGTGCATAGGCTCCCTTATTCTGCAAAAGGACCCAAGAATTTGTGGCATCAAAGATAAGGATCACTATTGGTTGGCAACCCTCCTTGGCCGCTGTTACAAGGGGAAAGTCTCGGAACTCAACCTGTCCTCTCAGAGGGAGCACAGGATGAAATATCTTGAGGACGCCCTAAAGAGGAGTTTATGTAATGCCTTTCCAGGCTCTTGTAGGTTACAGTCTCATGGAAAAGCTAGTTTTGAGGCTTTGGTTGGTCAAAGAAGGAGCGGTGGAGAAGGGGGCCTCCTCAGTGATGCATTTAAAAAAATGTTTAGTCCTCGGTGCCCAGGGCTGTCAGCGTCAAGATCCCATCGGCAGCATCTGCGTCATATGGTGGATGATTATCTAGGGTTGAAAACAGACATTGAGAGCTTTCCAATAGACGATCCACTGAGTTTCTGGGTCATGAGAATAGACCATTGGCCAGAACTTGCCCAGTATGCAATTGAGCTGCTGGGCTGTCCTGCATCCAGCGTGCTTTCTGAATAGGCATTCAGTGATGCCGGAGGTTTTGTGACAAAAAAAGAGCACGTCTGTCCACAGACTCCGTTGACTTGCTGACATTTGTCAAAATGAGTCAGTCCTGGATTAGCAGCAGCTATGAAGCCCCTGATGCCAATGTCACTATTAAGTGTTTTTTTGGGATCTTAAATCTCTGCAAGACTGTCTAGGCTGCCTAGCTTTGTGGGTGTTGGTTTTCTCTTGAAGTAATTTTTTGGCATAGGTTTCATGGGCACAATCAACACCTAAGTACCATTTTTTCCACATCTGTTTGACAGGTGCATCAAATTAATTTTTTTTACAGCAAGGCCAATTGTTGCTTTTATCAAGAGTACCTCTAGAAGGTTACAGGGTGAAGGCACCACCAACACCCAAAGCCCAATTTTTCTGCAACTGTTACTTCTATCCAAAGTCTGCAAAAGAGACGCCAGACTTTATCTAAAAAAATGTTAATCGTGGCCTGAGTGTACTATAGGCTTTTGTTTTGGATCATTGTCTTGCTGAAATGTCCACCCTTGTTTCATCTTCATCATCCTGGTAGATGGCAGAAAATTTTTATCAAGAATGTCTTGGTATATTATTCCATTCATCCTTTCTTCAACGATATGAAGTTTGCCAGTACCGTATGCTGAAAAACAGCTCCACACCATGATGTTCCCACCTCCAAACTTCACTGTTGGTACGGTGTTTTTGAGGTGATGTGCAGTGCCATTTGACCTCCAAACATGGTGTGTATTATGTATTCCATTACATTTCGGTCTCATCTGACCAGACTATATTCTCCCAGTATTTCACAGGCTTGTCTAAATGTTGTGCAGCAAACTTTAAACAAGCTTCAACATGCTTTTTCTTCAACTATGGAGTCCTGTGTGGTGAGTGTGCATACAGGTCATGGGGGTTGAGTGCATTACTTAATGTTTTATTTGAAACAATTATACCTGTAAATTTCAGGTCTTTCTGAAGCTCTCCAAAAGTGGTCCTTGGTTCCTTGACAACTCTTCTGATAATTCTTTTCACTCCTATGTCAGAAATCTTGCGAGGAGCACCTGATCATGGACGGTTTATGGTAAAATTCTTTCTACTTCTGGATTATGGCCCCAACAGTGCTCACTGGAACATTCAGAAGTTTAGAAATCCTTCTGTAACCAATGCCATCAGTATGTTTTTCTATAATAAGGTTGCAAAGGTCTCAAGAGAGCTGCTTTCACTCATCATGAGATGTATCTCGTGTGACACCTTGATAATGAAACACCTTTTTATAGGTCATCAGTTGAGACTGAACCAGCTGATATTAATTTGCACTGAGGGGCAGGATTCCTTTCTAATTACTCATAGATTTCACCTCCCTTTCTTCATGTGTTCAATACTTTTCCCCCATATCATTCCATTTTATTACACATAGCTTAATTTCTGAACTTATTTGTTTTGGTTTCTTTGTATGTATGGATTGCATGGGTTATTAGCAGCACATGGTGAAAATTTAATGTCAATAGCACCTTTAAAAATATATTTACCTAGAAAAGTGGTGACATGTTCAATACTTATATACAGTATATATACAGTGCCTTGCAAAAGTATTCACCCCCTTGGCATTTTTTGTGTTTTGTTGCCTCACAACCTGGAATTAACATGGATTGTTTGATGATTTGCATCATTTAATTTACAGAACATGCCCACAACTTTGAAGATGTTTTTTTTTATATTGTGAAGCAAACAACAAATAGCACAAAATAACAGAAAAAGTCAATGTGCATAACTATTCACCCCCCTAAAGTCAATACTTTGTAGAGCCACCTTTTGCGTCTTTCACGGCTCCAAGTCACTTTGGATAAGTCTCTATGAGCTTGCCACGTCTTACCATTCAGATTTTTTCCCATTCCATCTTGCAAAACTGCTCCAGCTCCTACAAGTTGGATGGTTTGCGCTTGTGAACAGCAATCTTTAAGTCCGACCACAGATTTTCTATTGGATTGAGGTCTGGGATTTGACTAGGCCATTCCAAGACATTTACATGTTTCCCCTTAAATACCTCAAGTGTTGCTTTAGCAGTGTGTTTGGGGTCATTGTCCTGCTGGAAGGCGAACCTCCATCCTAGCCTCAAATCACACACAGAGTGGTACAGGTTTTGCTCAAGAATATCTCTGTATTTAGCACCATCCATCTTTCGCTCAACTCTGACCAGTTTCCCAGTCCCGACTGCTGAAAAACATCCCCACAGCATGATTCTGCCACCACCATGTTTCACTGTGGGGATGATGTTCTTTGCGTGTTGTGTTGGGTTTGCGCCAGACATAGCGATTTCTTTGATGGCCAAAAAGTTCGATTTTAGTCTCATCATACCAGAGCACCTTCCCCCATATATTTTGGGAGTCTCCCACATGCCTTTTCGCAAACTCAAAACGTTCCATTTTGTTTTTTGCTGAAAGTAATGGCTTTTTTCTTGCAGTGTACGGCTTATTGTCGTCCTATGTACACATACTCCAGTCTCTGCTGTGGAACTCTGCCGCTCCTCCAGGGTTACCTTAGGTCTCTGTGCTGCCTCTCTGATTAATGCCCCCCTTGCCCGGTCTGTGAATTTTGGTGTGCGGCCGTCTCTTGGCAGGTTTGCTGTTGTGCCATGTTCTTTCCATTTGGTTATGATAGATTTGATGGTGCTCCTAGGGATCATCAAAGATTTGGATATTTTTTTATAACCTAAATCTCAACAACATTGTCTCTTACTTGTTTGGAGAGTTCCTTGGTCTTCATGGCAGTGTTTGGTTAGTGGTGCCTCTTGCTTAGGTGTTGTAGTCTTTCAAAAGGCTGTGTATATGTAATGACAGATCATGTAACACTTATGCCGCGTACACACGGTCGGACTTTACGGCAGACTTTGCCCAGCGGACTTTTCGCCGGACTTTACGACAGACTTTCTGAATGAACGGACTTGCCTACACACAATCCACCAAAGTCCGTCGAATTCGTACGTGATGACGTACGACCGGAGTAAAACAAGGAAGTTCATAGCCAGTAGCCAATAGCTGCCCTAGCGTGGCTTTTTGTCCGTCGAACTAGCATACAGACGAGCGGACTTTTCGACCTGACTCGATTTCGACCGGACTCCATTTAGACGGATTTATTTAAAACATGTTTCAAATCTAAGTCCGTCCAACTTTTGAGAAAACAAAGTCCGCTGGAGCCCACACACGATCGAATTGTCCGTCGAAATCCCGTCCGCCGGGCAAAGTCTGCCGTAAAGTCTGCTCGTGTGTACGCGGCATTAGATTGCACGCAGGTGGACATCATTTCACTAATTATGTGACTTCTGAAGGTAATTGGTTGCACCAGAGCTTCTTATGGGCTTCATAACAAAGGAGGTGAATACATACGCACATGCCAATTATCAGTTTTTATTTCTGAAAAATAGTTTTATGCATATATTTTTCTAATTTTACTTCACCAACTTAGACTATTGTGTTCTGATCCATCACATATAATTCAGATTAAACAAACATTGAACTAAAGGCTGTAATGTAACAAAATAGGTAAAAAGCCAAGGGTGTGAATACTTTTGCAAGGCACTGTACTCTTTAGAGATCAGCCTCTGGTTTGACCCAAACTCAAGTCTCAGCCTGTTTTCAAATTTGGTGAATATTTGACCAGTTTGCCTTTGTGAATCCACAGATACTGTCACCGCTAAATGACAAAACCCTGGCTGGCTTCTCTATGTAAACAAACTAACTAGGAATCCTGGGTGATGTTATTGATCAAACATGATCATAACCATATCTGGTCAATGAATATGAGATACAACAGTCTGTCACATTAAACAAACAAATGTGAAAAGACACATAATATCAAAGCGGCGCTCCTGTCAAGCTGCTGAGAATTGACACAATTGCATATAGGGTAAATGCACATAAAGTCGCTAAACATTAAATCGCAGATCTGACAAGTGCTGAGAATTGACACAATTGCATATAGGGTAAATGCACATAAAGTCACTAAACATTAAATCGCAGATCTGTAAAGTGCTGAGAATTGACACAATTGCATATAGGGTAAATGCACATAAAGCCGCTAAACATTAAATCGCAGATCTGACAAGTGGATAAACGTGAAGGTAAGGATCGTGGCTAGCTTCATAAGTGAATAAAGAACCCCTCTGGGGTTCAAACTCACATCTGGTCAATGATATCATTCAAGAGCCTCAGCAATGCCGGCAATTTTGATCTGATTTATGCAGAGCAGGACAGGCAGATAACTGGATGCAGGGTCAGACAAGCCAGGTTATCAATGAAGGATCAGGTATACAGTAATCATAAACAGCAGGCAGAGAATGGGCAAGATGCAGGCAGAGGTTAGCAATAGGATATCAGTCAGATGGAAGATATAGCAAAGTATTTAAGGTAATCCGAGGTCAGGATAGGTGGAGAGCAAGTGTTGTCAGGAGAAGCCGGGTCAAACAGAGGAATCAAGCACAGATCACAGCAACAGGTATACGGGTAAAGCTGCAGATCAGACAGCAATGCACCAGTGCAGCTGCTGTCCTTATAAAGGCCATTTGGCATGAGCATTAATGGCTAAAAGGTGCGTGTATTTGCGCACATATGCATGTGTGCTAATATTTGCCTGCATGCACATAGGCATTAGCCTATTCCCAGCAAGACAGGCACTTGCAGGAACACATCTGCACATACATGTCTGCCTCTGCCTAGGAGCTTCGGCTGCACTATGGCCAGCACGTCCCTGACATACTGTTTGTGAGTATACCCTGAGACTGACTATGTGGCAAAGAGATTTTTTGTTGAGGTGACTTACCTGTGGTGGGCTAGGGGGTGGCACTGGCTACTATACTGGCTGTGCTGGCTGCTGTGGGGCCCAGAAAAGTGACTTTGAGAATAAAGGGAACATGTGGTGGTAATGCATGGTAGTGCACCTAGTGCGCACAGTGGCTGTAGGAGCAAGGCACTGGTACAAACAGAACAGCACAAGGGTAGAACAAGCAGGCCAGCAGGACAAATTGGACAAGGCAGCATTTTTTACATGGGATGAAATAAATAGAGCCGTGTCATGGTGCGGGGTCAGGTTTAGAGGCCAGTGGCAGTAGCAGTATAGAGGTTCACACAGTAATCAGTAGTAATCAGCAGGTCCTCTAAGCGTATGACATGGACTCACTCAAGGCGCTGTGTCTTAGCACTAGCCAGTCTTCATCAGCACTCCTGATGGTGTAGATAAGTTTTACTGCATGCTAAAGCCAGGTTGAGGGACTCTGGATTGCCACAGCAGAAAGAGAGCAAGCTGGGGTCAGGTATTAGATGAAACAGATAGGGAACAAGCGGAAGCATAGTTGGTAAATAAGCCAAAAAGTTGTTAATGAGTAGTAGCAGGATAGGATCAGGCAGAAGCATAGTCGATGAATAAGCTAAAAGGTCAGTAGTGAGTAAGGGCTGGATGGGATCAGGTGGAAGCATAATTGATGAGCAAGCCAAAGGTTGATAACGAACAGTAGCTAAATCAAGGACAGCAGCGGGTATGCAAAGGAGCAAGATATTGGCTGAACAGAGCACAATAATCTGGCAAACAGGAAGTGCAGAGACATGGCTTCAATAGGAAGTTCATATGAGGAGCCAAGAGTTCAAGGTTCATCAGAAAAACAATACAAAGTAAGGTTCTCCAAGGAATCAGGTAGGGAGCTGTCCAGCATCCTAGGTAATATGGCTAGAAGAGCCACAGCCAGACACGTCCCAGGTTCAGATCCGGATCCTGACAAAAGGTATACACTGTGGAAATAGCATATTTTTTACATGGGCTACATATGACTGAGGTTGTGCTGTTTGATGTAATAAGGAATAAGTGCCTGAAAGAAAACCTGCTTCTGACTGATATTTTTCATTATCAGCAATACTGATGCTAATAACTATTTCTAAAGAGGC